>JBAGKK010404287.1:0-18189 GCA_037177015.1 Euceroptres primus
AGAGACGCGTGGCGGTCTCGGGTAGATGAGGCAATGAACTTTCGAGTTCCAAATGCTGATAAATAATAATAATAATTCGAATTATAGTACCAAAGTTGAATATTGTCATAACAGTCTTTAATAAGTTGAAGAAAAATTAGTATTGAGAATACGAAATACTACGAATCTGCTTTCCGAAAATTGACAGTACAAAAAAATGATATTATGTTTACTAAGTTATCAAAAAATAATTTTAATAACACGCACGATGATGTCGATGAATATCATAAGCTGTAAAGAATTACTTGAGTCAGTCAGTAAGCTACTTAAATGCTGTTCCATGTTACCAAAATTAATTTTGAGTTTCCGTAGAAATTTTAGCATGAATTACCCAAAACATTTATTGAAAATTTTGTAATTTTCTAAAATAAAAATGTAAGATTTGGACACAAAAATGGCTCGAATAAATATTTCATCAAGTATTTGTTAGTTGCAGCTTTCTGAGCAATGTTTACGTATGCTGGAGTGGACATGTGATTAGAATGTGCGTAGCTCTAGTGAGCAGATATTTTTGATTTCCTCTAAAATTAGTTTTTTGATTTTTTTTAAGGTTTCTAAATGCAGTAAGTTGGTTGATATCGGTCCATTGGAAAAATTTCGTTAGGATAATTTGTAGAGTTTTCTGAAAAATATCCAGAACTCGCGTGAAACATTAATTTTTCTAACAAAAATTGTTACCAAAAAATTTTAAAATGCTCTAACTTTTTGAGTTTTCATCGAATATGGCTGGTTAATGAACTTGACCTTACTTTTTGCAAATAAGATCGACAAATGCTACAGTTTTGAATCGTGTACATTGATTTTGCCATTAGTGTTCTTTTTTGAAGATAAAAATTCAAAATGTCAAAGTGTCCCAAAGATACCGACTCTCCCCCACTACGTAAATTACTATTAGCAGCAGGTCCGAACATATTTGCATTAACACTATATAAATATTTATATATTCACAACATTATAGTATTTTCTGAAAAAAGTTTCAGAATAATCATGATGTTAGAAAAATAAGAATTAGTAATAAACCAATAAATCATTCGGAGTGCTTTTTGCGAGAGATATATTCCAGTCTGCTGTTAATAGTAATTTACGTAGTATCGACGAGCTTCAATAAAAGCAAACCAGAAAGTTTACAATATTAGCTTTTTAACTTCAGATTCGGAAGCAAAACCACAAAACCCTTGTAGCTTAATTTTGAGATAAATACAAAACCTCTGTCAATGTTCTTATGTTTGAAAACTACCAGTTGTTAAGATTTGGAATCTTACGCCTGCCAGCGCTGCTGTTCAAGAGCGCGTGGTACACATGCGTTTAAGACCCTCTGAACGGCAATCAATTCCTCCCATCCTATTTTCAGTCTAGGAAGATTTTAAAGGGAAAGAATCAAGATTCTTTTCTTCTTACATTGAGTAAAATTAAAAAGGTCACATTTAGAGAAAAACTCAAAAACACTTTTAAAGTAAAAAAATTAAAGTGAAATTAATTTTTAAATGCAAAATGGCTATTTTTATTGTACAATTAATGAAAAAAGCTTTCCAAAATCCTCATATAGAAGTTAAATCGGATATCTATAGCAAAAGTTATGAATTGAGCTCTCTTCTGAAAGAATGGGATGTAGCCAATTCCAGGAGAAAAATAGTCAGCCAAACAGTAAGTTTTTACATTGTATTTTGTCGAAAATGAAAATTAACAAGTGATTATAATAGAGAATAAAATTATGCATCTTTTCCTGTTTTCAACAAATTTTTAATTACATGAATTCCAAGGCTAATTACAAAATTGGTTATTCTCTGTACCAAAAATGTTAACAGTACTTTTCAGTTCAACTCGCTGTGATTTCCACAAATTTGCAGTTACAATTTGATATTTACAGAGAGGCTGTCTATGAATATTTTCGTATTATCAAATTTAAAGTTTTATAAGTCAATTTACGAAAATGTTACAATTTTTGTAGTCTTACAAGAACAAAATCACGTCACGTAGCATTCAATCACTGTCGGAGTCGAGCGAATTTTGAGTGAGCTAATTAAAAAAATTATAACCCTTTTCCGGAAGCTCTAAGGAAGTTTTCAGTTAAGTATTATATCGCTAGGAGTTTCCGTTAATAAGTTGGAATAAAATAAATTTTCATAGATATTTTGCTTGAAAAAGTGCGCAGATATGCTCGAAAGGGCTCGGGGAGGCGCACATCCTCATCCTGCCAACGTTATGTATGCAGGACTGTAGTCAATTGCCAATGCTTTTTGTGTGTTCATGTTTTCCATTTGTTATTGTTTATTTTTTTCAGATGACGGAAAGCTGAGTTAATATTCACTTTTAATAGTGTTCTCCATTTAGAAACTAAATTACACAAGACATAAACGACGTTAAACATCGTAAGAAAAGGGAAACGAAATGAGAATATATTTTTTTGCAAATTTTTTTCATGAAATATTCCTCAAAAAACGGTTAATATTTTACTTGTCTATTTTGATGTCTTATCCTATTTAGATTTAATTCACTCAAAATGGCGTGATTTTGTTCTTGCAAGACTACAAAAATTGTAACATTTTCCTAAATTGACTTATACGATTTTAAATTTGATCATCAATACGAGAACATTAGACCATTGCTTATTTCAAAAATGTTTAAAATGGAAAGTTTTTGTAGGCTTAACATGATCGATTTGGTGAAAAAATAAACATGTTCCAGTCCGAAAACTGTGCGACCACTTTTAATGTTGCCCTAAAGAGCCTAAGGGCAGCCATGGTAAGTTGTTAATTTTTCGTAAAAAAAACTATGATTCTTAAGTAAGCAGGTCATTTTAAGACCCTTAAGGGCGAAAATTTCGTCCGCTTTAGCGTATCCCTTTGCGTTTTGGAGATATTCGTTCCAGACTGGCCGAGCGTCGAAGAAGCACTGTGCCGCACAGTGGTCAAAAAACTGTCCGACTAGAGGTTTTCAAGGTCGCTGATTACGAATCTGGTGTCAAAATTATCAAAAACAATATGACGGATCCAATATGGCGACTAAATTCAGGGAAAAAATTTTTGTCCCATAATAATCATATTTGGGTTTTCGAGGGTTTTAATAGCGATTCTTGGACTAAAATAACAAAAAACAAAATAATCAATCCAATATGTCAGCCGACCCAAAGAATATTCCACAAAACCATGCATAAATCATGACTTATTTAGTTTTGAAATTTTTTTTAGAAAATCGGAGGAAATTTTTTTGAAGATTTTTCGAGAATCTCTCGTTAGGGATCCTTTGAGCACCTATAGAGTAACTATAGAAATCTTATAAAATTGGAAAAAATAGTGGACATAATAGAGAACTCCGTAAGGAAATATAATAAAAACTAGCGCAATGTAGATATTATAATTTCACACTTCTTTATTATAAACGTAGAATATGATTTGCATACAATTATTTTTTTCGAAATTATAAACGTTCTAATCGCTAGTGTCCATGGAAGTATCTATAGAGAGATTGAAATAATTTGTTTGAAAATATAAATATAAAGATGATATGAGAAGTTCATAGCATGCATAACATTTATTGAATAAATTAAAAATAGATAAGGTGTATAAATGACATACTTCAGACCATATAAATTATATGGTCTGAAGTATGTCATTTATACACCTTATCTATTTTTAATTAATTGTTTACTCAGACACACAACATCGCTTTTGTTCCATCTATTAATTATTTATTGAATAATTATATATCATGAATGTATTAGTTTAACATTGAACTATTTTCAGGATTGTTTTTTATCAAATCATCAATTTTTTTATCTTAAAAGTGACACAGTTAACTTCCATTTGGCAATCAAAACACCACTTTCTATACGAAAACAGAACAGTAATGGAGTTGTACGCAGCTTGAAATAAAAATTAACATCAAACTCAAATTCGCAGTTATTCGCAGTTATTCGCAGCTGGTTTTTTGATACGTGATGGGAAAAAGCTTGATCATTATCAGAAACTGAATATTTTGGTCGTACTCAGTGGTGAATTTTTTAAAATTATTAAATTGTATTAATTCATGTTTTTTCTTCGAGACGATTTCAGTCGATTTTAACCTGGTTATTAATTACACTTGATGAAAGCGTAATTTACCAATTAAATAATATTGAGATACTTACTTTCCGGAGGAAATTCCATATTGAAAAACAGAAATTTGTTTATTGGTTCGAAAGTTATGCATTTTTTTGCACAGCCGTTTTTCACATGTTTCAAACGCGTTGAATGTTAGTCGTGAGACGCTCACTTTCAGACCAAGTCACGGAGATAAAAAGAAGATCGTCTCATTATATAAAGTGGCAATGAGTCCCACAGATACTACTAAACCTTATATGTAGGTTAAAAGCCCTCGAAAAAAAATGTTTTTCCGACTTTTGACCACCTTTTGCCGATTTTTGACCACGGTGCGCCGTTGTGTTGCCCCTGGTTGAGTATTCTCCGATCACTCGTACTGCTGTGGCAGAAAAACAACAAAGGTTTGAAACACAAACGAACGGTTTGAAAAACAAAAGAAAGTTTTGAAGTGAAGTGACGCAGTTGTAACTTACTAGTGACATTGAATGTGGATTTTGTGGTTGTGGTTGCAGCATGAAGCAGGCGTCGAGGAAGCTACGCTGCCGTCCCAAATTCAAAAGCCGTATCTATATTTCGGATGTCATCTGTCATTTTACCTTCCGGTTAGGTTTATGAGCAAAACATTTTGCAATATGATACTTGAAATAGACGTTAATAAACCTAACCGGAAACAAAGGCGTTTATGATTTTTTTTCTGAAGTTTGGTGAAGTGACAGGTAACTTATGCGAAATGTACTTACGACATTTGAATTTGGTACGACAGAACGCTGTAACACGCTTTTGCATGTTAGCGTAAAAACAGCCACAATTCCGAACACAATACTACCTACACTTACCCAAGTGCTACGTTACTTTTTGAAACTGAATCGAGGAATAAGGGGCAGGAGAACAGCTTTGAGAAATACTATAAGGAAGAGTTCACCGTGTGGGAAAAGCAAAAATCCCTTCAACTTTAAGAAATTAGAGGAAAAGTCTCCACAGTTCTCCATTCATTGTAGAGAATTTCCAAGTTCTCTATCCCTCAAATTTCTGGAAGTTGGGTGAATTATTATTTTTTCCGACACGGTGAAGACTTCCTGTATAGCATTCCTCAAAGCTGTTCTCCCATCCCTTATTTATCGATTCCTATTCCTTCTTCGATGCCTGCTTCTAGGGATGTGCAAAATAGTTACTGGTCGGGGTGTGAGTTTGCAGGTTGTCGGGTTAACCTGCAAACCCGCTATCAGCCCGCAAACGCGCAATCAATCTAAATATTCTGTTTAGGTTAAAAAAAAATAAAATCAGTGAAAATAACTAACTTGAAAATGATATTTAGGTTTATTGCGCGTTTGCGGGTTGAATGCGGTTTATCGGGTTGAGTGTGGGTCGTGCTGTAACCACGACCACAAAATCCACATCTCTGTCACTAGTAAGTCACATTTTCGTCACTTCCAAAACTTTCTTTTGGTCATCAAACAGTTCGTTTGTGTTTCAAACCTTTGTTGTTTTTCTGCCACAGCAATACGAGTGAACGGAGAATACTCAACCAGGGACAACGCAACGGCGCGGCGCCTCGTCGACGCTCGCCTAGTCTCGAGCGAATAGCTCAAAAACACGAAGAGACGCTAAAACGAACAAAATTTTCGCCCTTGTGGGTCACAAAATGACATGTTTACTTAAGAATCATGGTTTTTTTAAGCGTTCAATAAAAACTTACCATGGCTGCTCTTATGCCGCTTGGGGCAACACTAAAAGTGGTCGCACAATTTTCGGACTGGAACATGTTTATTTTCTCACCAAATCGATCATTTTAAACCAATGAAAACTTTTCATTTCAAATTTTTTTTAATAAGCAATGGTCTAGAGTCTAGAAAACATTTATAGGCAGTCTCTCTGTAAATGTCAAATTGTAAACTGCAAATTTGTGGATATCAAGGAGAGTTGAACTGAAAAGTACAGTTAACTTTTTTGGTACAGAGAATAAACTATTTTGTAATTAGCTTAGGAAATTCGTGTAATTAAGTCAGGTTAGTAAGGACTGACAATTTAATATTTAAATGGGATCGTCGTCACTTATCGAATCTATGGGATTCGTGGTAATTCAATAAATGGGAAACTAGACATGAATTACCTTGTATAACATATTTATTAATTATAGATATCAGGCACAAGACAATAATGTTTAATAGTATAATAATAACTTACGCTACCTTCCTATTTGGAAGGGCAAGAGAAGAATCCAGGGATGTGTGGTCACGTATTTGTGCTGTATCCACTTGATAGTTGGTTGGTAAGGCATTAGATAATATACACTTATGTATATAATTGTTAAGTTGTAAACGATTATTCATATATTGTGTATGACTATTTTCTGTGTGAAGACGCATTCTGACATACCGGCCTCGCGAGCAACCTCGTTGGCTTCACGCATGCATGGTTGTCTACTGCCTGGCGCTTACATGTGGCTGGCAGTAAACTGACTTACACAATAATTAATTATGTTACAGAATAAAATAAATTAGAAAATTGATTGGGATGTAACGTTTAAAATTTTTGGAAAACAGTAATCGGCTATATCCCGTTCTTGTAGCGGAGAACTCAATTATTGAAAATAAGCGGGTAAGGTAAAATGTCAGAAAATCGGGCCCCTGTATGTTGACAACAAGTTGTACTGCAGGTACATTCCTTTTACAGAATTCAAAGGTGTCCGCTATCTCTAAAATTTAGTAAAGTTGGCGAATTTTGTCCCATATATGGGAAAAATTCAAGAGCGATGCGCAGACTGAAGATGAAGTCGTACAAAGTTTTTTTCTTTTTGATTTCGAATCAGGAACAGTCGCTACAACTTTTCCAAACCGGGGGGAAACCAAATTAAGAAAAATTGTATTTTCACTCCGGACTAATAACTACCCAAGGTGCTTTTTATTCGAGCTTCTAGTATGATAAATGGCGATTTTCAAATAGATGTAACTTTTGGTTTCTGAAATTGGAGCAAATCAAACAAAATTCTCAAATATTTATCTGCTAAATGTCATGTATTTATCTACTAATATCTCTGAAAAAAAGTTCGTAAAATTATATTGTATGCAAATTGATTTGGCACAATAAATAAATTATTATTATCAATAGCTCAATATAATTATCACTTTATATAAAATTCTGAGGTTCATTAAGTTTTGAAATTTCTCGGTTAGTAGACACCCTGTAGGTCTCCTTTAAAAAAAAAGCTTCAACTTTTTCACCTGCACAACTTCGACATTACAAATATTTTCTTAATTAAACCTTTATAAAATCTAAAAGAATTAAATGCAAAAACAAACAACATTCTATGACTTCATTTTTTCATTAATCAGGTTCGCAAAAAGTGTGATTCAGATTTTATTTTCTAAAACATGCAAGTGTGCCACCCTTTTCCCTCCTAGTTTCTCCCAATTAGAAACTCAAGCAAAACTAATTTTTATTTATATTTGTTAACCCGCAAAGACCACACTCCCTCTGCGCATACGTATATACCACACTAGTGCGAATTGGGATTTCGCATTTTTAAATGTTGATAATTCGTGCATAAATAAAGTAATTATAACTTATAAGATACGTTTTTCGGGATAAAAATTACTGAGAAATGCAATGGTAATAAAAATAAATGTAATAAAAAATTTTTAAATAGCAAAAAAAGAAAGAAATAAGAAGAACTTTTCTGAAATGGCATACTTGTTTGAAAATTTTGCTGGTGCGAATTCGCACTAGTGTGGTATTTGAGGGTTAAACAAAAAGAAAAAAAGTTTTCTCTTTAGACGAGCACCGTTTTTGGTGTTGCATTCGAGTCTTCTTCTAATTTATTTCACCTTCCCTTGAAATATATACTAATGTTCAACATAGAAAAACTCTATTCTATTAAACTAAAATATCATTGAAAATGCAATATCAGTAATGTATTAAAATATATTTAAAATTATTTAATAATCTAGTAATGATAGGAATGTTGATGGATCGTTGGAAGACCATTTTAAATCTAAACGACGAAAAAATGATGGAAAACCATTCGACGAATCGTTTAAATTTTCGATTGATGATGGCTGCGAAATTGGTACGCGCAAATTGTGCGAAGAAGAAAAGCAAAAGATCGTTACTTTAAGAATGAAGGATCGCAATACATTGGGTTTGAAGCGTTACCTGCAAAATCACCATCCGAAAGACTATGAGGAGACATATCCTTCCGAAAATGCAGCAATAGAAGTATTTTTCTTTACGTTTTACATTACATGAAAATGTAATTAGGTTAATGGATATAATTTTGATATTCAAAGAAATACTATTTTAGGTACTTGTAAAATACAGTATGAAGTCTCTCCTATAGGGGCAGGACTACTCTAAATATGAACTTTTTTGAATTTTAACTTTAATTTTGGATTTTAAATAAATAAAATAGAATCGAATAGAATCACTGGTGTTACATAATAGAATAGAATACTGGTGAATAGAATAGATCACTGGTGTTACATATCAGTTTTACACCGTCATCATAGCCTTCTCTTACAATTTTAATAGTTCCTTGTTACTTAATTCTACTTTCTGGGTTCCAATTATTTTAAATAAATATTTTTTAATTGAATCATCAGGGTTAATGCAGGTCAGAGAATCCTGGAAAGTCAGGGAAAGTCAGAGAATTTAAAAATTGTCAGAGAAGGTCTAGGAAAATCAGGAAAAACCTAAAAGAGTCAGGGAATTTTTTGATTCAACAAATTATAATTATAACTCAACCAATGTAATTGTAATTATGATTATAACGGCAGATAACGGTCAGGGAAAATAAAAAATTTGTCAGAGAATTTCGAAATTGGGACGTTGTAGCAATCCTAAACTTTGCAATCTGCACTGTTAGAAAAATCCAAGTGGAATTTAATATATAGTGAGTAAAGTCATTTGCAACCGATGACATGGCTCAGGAGGTGAATACCTTGGCTCGTCGAACACGGAGGTTAACCAACCCTGGATACGGTTAGTACTCAGATGAGTCTCTGCCTCTGTGATTCGCTCATAGCCGAGAGTTTTCACTGCTATCGAGACATATCAAGCGGGAGTTTTGACGCCGTGGGTGTGTATATGTCGTAGGCATTTAGACGAATCCGGCATTTAGCCTAATGCCTGGGCAATAGCCTAAATGCCGGAAAATAGACGAATCTACTTGTGTCGTCCTTTCTTTCGTCTAATTCCCTGAATCCAAGCTGACATTTAGCCGTCTGCCTGCATTGACGGCTAAGTGCCTAAAGTAACCTGGACAATTAGACGAATTTCATTTTAAATCAATTACATTACATTTACTAGAAGCCAGAAAAATGCTTTATCTATTGGTCGGTGTATTATAAAAATGAAGGAAGGAAGAAAGTGAGAAATTTTTTAAAAATATATCAAATTATTTTTATTGCCTTATTATACATTAACTTTTAGTTTAAATTATCACTTTCATTTGATAATTCTGATTCTTGGATTTTAAATTTATAATTTCTAAGCAGTCTAAGAATAATGTAATCGGAATGTACTTCAGATTCTGAACGTTCAAATGGACGATATTTTATTGATCGTTTTGTAAACTAGAAACAGTGCTAAAATATTTGTTTGTTTAAATATGCACATTGAAAATAATAGATTATCGAAAGAAACTTATAATGCATTATTTTAAATTATATTTAAAGAATATTTATAATTAAAATAGAACTGGAAAAGAATGTTTCGATCTGGGCACTTAGACGAAAAGATTACTTGGGATTGATTGTCAAAGTGGGAGGTGACAGTCGGTAATTAGACACAGGCTATCGTTGCTGCTCCTTATTCTGTCTGTTGAGAGTCTAGACTCTAGAAGTCTAGACTACCCCCAATTTAAAATTGAGGTGACTCAGTAATACCTTGTGTCAGTACTCAGTACGCAGTTTTTAGTGATAGTTGCTTCATCAATTCGAAAATAAGAATTTGTCAAATCAGTGGGTGCAAAAAAGAGTTCATCTTATTATCATTATTCAAAATTGTATGAACTCTTACAAATTGGTAGTGAGTGTTATGTAATTATAAAGCGAAAAGATGCCAGTGATCAGTTTATTTATGTGACCCCGGTTAAAGACTTTTTTCCTAAGTTAGTTGAAGCACACGTTCAAACAGGACATGGAGGACGAGAAAAAATGCTATACTATATGAAAAGTAAGTGATGAATCCCAAGAGTTGCTTGTGAAATATTTATTAGATGTTGCCTAACTTGTAATCGGAAAAGAACTGTTCCCAGGAAAGGTGTCATTGTAAAGCCTATAGTTTCTGACGGATTTAATAGTCGTGGTCAAGTGGATTTGATAGATTTTCAATCTTGTCCAGATGGTCAATACCACTGGCTGATGAACTATCAAGATCCCGCTACAAAATTCTTGCATCTGAAACAATTAAAATCCAAGCACGCTACTAATGTAGCAGAAGAATTGTCAAAGATTTTTTTGCCTTTGGCGCTCCAAGCATTTTATAAAGCGACAACAGAAGAGAGTTTGTTGCTGCCGTTATGAAGGAATTAGTGTCAATTTGGCCACATTGCAAAATGGTAAACGGACGTCTGAGATATACACAAACTCAAGGAAGCGCTGAGCGAGCGAATGCCGATGTTGAAAAGATGTTAACAGCGTGGATAACAGATAATCAGTCAAAAAACTGGTCACGTGGATGCTATGAAGTTCAGGTAAAGAAGTAACTTTGAGTAAAATACAGAAAAGAATTTGAAGTAACATTGTATTTCATATTTCAATAATACCCAGTAAACATTGCAAATAATTATTACGTATGCTGTACATAATGAATTACATTACTTTTCACTTAATTGCATTTATTCAATTCGAACGTTGAAGTCATCCGAAAAATATTTTGTTAAAATATCTTCTATTTTATTTGATGAATATTAAATATAAAATGCTATACTTCTAAGGGGTCGTCCATACATTACGTAACTTTTTTTGCACGATGTTTGGATCCTCCCTCCCCCATTGTAAAGCTACTATAACAATAAACAATGACCCCCCTCCCTACCCACACTGTTATGTAACTTTCAGTAATAAGATTTTTTCACTATAAATTTACCAAGAAAAATAATAATAATTTTTTGACTATTAATTTACCAAGAAAAATAACTCCACGTAAGTTGTAGTAAATTTTTTATCAAGTCAAAAATTTTTGAAATATCAACAAAAATATATTTTTGGATTTTTCAATAGCACACTTGCTTTAAATTTAAAAAAATTCTTCCACATATCTTTTCTCGTTTTGTATACAGAAACTTATTTTTAATTTTCTAAAAAAAAAAGTGTACAATTTTTAATTATGCCAATTTTGCATTTTTTGACTATTTTGAAGTGGTCTAAGAACTAAATTAAAAAATGTTTTCACGTTAAAATTTTTCACCCCTAAAGTTATAAAAATTTCGTAACTTTCACGTAACTCTTGATACGTAAAACTTACATGCAAGTTACTAATTACGTAAGTTGTTACCTTAGCCTGCGTAACAGTATCGCGTTAGTTACGTTCGAATATCTGCTGCGTATATTAAGGTGGCTCAAAAAAAGTTCCTTTTTTTATTAGTACGAAAAGAGAATTCTCATTGGAGACTGACTTATATTTTAAAATATAATTGTATGTAATTTCAAGCCTTTTTTCTTCATTTTATTCTAGTGGCAAAAAAACACCTCTAAACACAGAATAATTAATAGGACCCCGTATGAAGCTGTGTTAGGACCAATAAAAGTAGGTTTGGTAAGCTCTTCCTTACCAAATGATGTAGTGGATTGACCAGCAAAGAAGACCTAGAAAGCGCACTTGTACAGCAAAATCAAACTAAATTGAATGAATACAGGTATTTAATAATATAAACATATTATACTGTAATTTAATTATATGTTTGTATTTCCTCATTGTTATGCTATGCAGGCCTCACAGATCGGTCCCTATATCCAATATTGTACCCTATATTTAGCTGCGGTTCCTAAAGGACCCTACAATACTCTACACTCATCGTTGGATTATATTCCACTGGATTACCGGCCGGCTTCATGGTCGTTCTCGATTCACTGATTCTCCCCCCCCCCCGAGCGTCCCTTGACCGGCCTACATCGCTCGAACAGTTAGGGCCGCCAGAAGTTGTTTACATCGCGACTCTCTACGCATTTACTTTTGTACGTTCAGAAACTATATACGCGCGGTCCTGAATGTTGACATAAGACTGCTCGCTCGTCGCTTTAAATCCAGTTCAAACTGGATTTTAATAACATTGCATTGAGGACCGTCTACCCCCGAGCCCGGCCCATAATCTGGCGATGAGTGTATTTTCAGTCTATAGTTTGAAGTGGCCAAAACTTAATAATTTGAAATATTATATTTAATATAAATTCTAAATTATGTTCAAAATAAATATTCAAACTTTAGCAATTTCAAATTGAGATTCAAAACTGAAATTCCTGATAAAAAGGACACATAATTATTGCAGATTTAAAAATTCATGCAAAAATCACCAGAGTAAAATAGATTGACTCGTATGTTAATGAATGGTTTGATTTTGCACGTTAGAAAAATGTGTGCGAAAAAATGCTTCTTATCATAATTTTTATATTTTCGTGTATCCTATTTTTTTACCACGTTTTTGTAAGTCCGTACTATTTGTATCCTATTTTTTATCCCACAGGGAAAGTGAAGCTGTCGGAACTGAAGAAGTACAGATAGATAATCAGACAGCAAAAGAAGAATCATGCGGAGTCTGTAATTTAACACTATATTTTGAAAATACTGTCCAATGTGCAAAATGCGATATGAAAATGCATAATGCGCGTGGAGATTTAGATTTAAAAACAGATGATAGTCTCATTTGCTCGTTATGCACCCGAGGAAAACAGCTGCTTGAAAATCAAAGGGACTGCCACAGAAGACAAAAAATTGCGGCTGAAAAAATGGTAACGTTTTCTGAAGCAAATTTTCCGCCACTCAATATCGGTGATTGCGCAACGTTGTCAGTTCCTAGTGTAGATAGTGGACCACTAGACTTTAGTGGTATTTTTGGAATTGTGACTGACTTCAAAAGTGGTGTTTATCAAATCGGTACGAAAATAGGTTTACTTAATGGTTCGTTTCCCCGAGCAGACATTCAAAAATCAGGGACTAATATAACAAAAATAGATGCTGTCCGTAAAGACGTTTCCATCTCAATAAGAGAGGCAGCATCTCAGCAATCAATTAGTGGTGGGCAAGGTTATAAAAAGTATAACTATAATACAAATATAAAGTGTGGTTCTCGTTGCCATCAATTTTTAACATGTTGTAATAAGTTAATGTAATGTAAGTGTAAGTTACAAGCTAATTTAAGTATTCCAATTATACGTACCTGAATTTCTTATCGTTCAAATGAACAAAATACTTTTTTCCAATTCTATTTTATGTATAAATATTCTTTTAAGTATAATTTAAAATAATGCATTATTAGTTTCTTTCGGTAGTCTATTATTTTCAATGTACAAATTTAAATCAACAAATATTTGAGCACTGTTTCTAGTTTACAAAGCGATCAACAAAATATCGTCCATTTGAACGTTTAGAATCTCAAGCACATTCCGATTATATTATTCTCAGACTGCTTAGAAATCATAAATTTAAAATCCAAGAATCAAAATTATCAAATGAAAGTGTTAATGTAAACTAAAAGTTAATGTCTAATAAGGCAATAAAAATAATTTGATGTATTTTTAAAAAATTCCTTACTTTCTTCCTTCCTTCATTTTTATAAGACGCCGATCAAAAATAAAGCATTTTTCTGATTTCAAGTAAATGCAAAGTAATTGATTTAAAATGAAATTCCCCTAAATGCCCAGGTCACTATAAGCATTTAGTCGTCAATGCATGCAGACGGTTAAATGACAGCCTGGATTCAGGGAATTAGACGAAAGAAAGGACGACGCAGGTAGATTCGTCTATTTGCCGGCATTTAGCCTACTGTCCAGGCATTAGGCTAAATGCCGGATTCGTCTAAATGCCTACGACATATATACATTAGATCATATCAAATGTCTACATTCAAACTAAATCTACATAAAACTACTACATCTACTATCTACATCTACTAAACTACATCTACATCTACAAAGCACATACCCTCAATTAAATTTAATATACGAATCTATATTAAATTTAATACACATGTATATTAAATCTAATATAAAATTAATATACATGCGTAAAAAATTTCATACAGATTCATATATTAAATTGACGGTATGTGCGAATGACTACTCACAGTATACTAAATTTCGCTTGGATTTTTCTAATAGTGTGTTATATTCTAAAAACATTACCTGAAAAAAATGTTCACAAAAATTAAAGATTTACTTTACAATATATTGTTTAATTGTTTATTTTTAAAATTCATGTGAAAATCAGCAACCTTAAATATTAATTTTTGTGAATCTATTTATATTTCTTAATTTTACCCAAAAATTCATTAAAATAGTGACAATGGCCATAAATAATTTATGATACACTTGTCCTTTGGAGTGCTTTATCTGATTCTTAAAACTTCAACCTTGATTGTATTCTCTTATTTATACGTACACTTTTTTATATTCTAGTCGTTTACACGAAGAACATACAATAAGAAGGTGGTAGACTGGGTCACAAAAAAATACTTGAGCTACTCATTTATTTAAGATGACGTCAGTCAAGATCTCTTTCGTTTTTTGAAACCAGGCATCAAACTTCCATTTCGAAATCAACTCAAGGTGCTAGTGATTCAACGATTTCTTGAAAAACAACAAGTTGTAATGAAACTCCTGCAAATGAACCCTTCCAAAATAGCTTACACAATCGACGGGTGGACATCAGTTGCCCATCGATCCTATTTTGGAATCACAGGACACTTCATCAGCGATGATTGGAATATGGAATCATTCGTCATTGACTTTGTTCTTTTTAAGGGACGTCACACTGATCTTTATATCGCTCAAGTCTTCCACAGTACTCTTTAAAAATACGAACTAGATGGTAAATTACAAGCTATAATTGTGGATAACGCATCAGCCAATACAACGTTCGTGCAAGAACTATGCATGTAAGTTAATTTCAGATTTTAATGCTGAAGAGCAGCATTATCGTTGTTACGCTCATATTATAAACCTGGGAGCCCAAGCAATGCTTGTTGTCCTACGAATTGATGTCATCAATGAAAACGCAGATGCTGAAAACAACAAAAAAGATTAGGGCAACGAAAGTAATGAAGACAATGAAGATGAAACTGGTGGCATTGACAGGGAGTACTATTCAAAGGAAGAGGGAAGAACTTCTCCACTTTTCAAATTAAGAAGTTTATTCAGTTTACAGAAAAATTCTGAACAGTGGAAGAATAAGTTGAGCATATGCTGCACCATTTGCAACATTGTAATGTTGTCACCTAACATTGGCGTTTCGACAAGGTGGAATTCCAATGACGATATTTTAGTTATAACACTTGCTATGCAAGCAACATTAACGATGTTATGTGAAAACAACGTTGCTTTACAACGCTTCCTCATCACCGATTATGAAAGGGCTTTACAAGCAGCTTTAGAAAAACTTCTGAAGCATTACTATTCACATATTGAGTTATAGTAGAATACATATCAATTTATCAATACATTTTAAAATAAATTTTTTTTAGGTACAAAAAAGTTCATTTGAAAATCGAGATAATTTTGATTTCAAAATCAGCATGATTTTGAAGTAAATTTTTTTAAAGATTATTTATATACTAATTAGGTAAAGTCTTCATAATTAATAATTATCATTAATAATAGGGTCCTCTTGAAAACGAAATTCCGAAGCAAAGAATGGTTGATGATTCAAAAGAGGAAGACAACAAGCTCGATATGAATGCATTGTATGCATCAGATTCTGAATCTAAATCTGGACAGGGTCAAATGTCATCTGTATCTCATCGGGGTTCACCACTACTTACTTGGCGGTGGGAACTAGACCATTATTTAGCAGCGAAGCCATCCGGCAAAAATACCGATATTTTAATATGGTGCAAAAAAATTAAAATATCTACCCGAACCTAGCAAAAATCGCACGAGATCTCTTACGCCCACCTGCAACGTCAGTTTCATCAAAGCGACTCTTCTCTCGAAGCTCGCTGGTTATTCGGAAACATCGAAATAGACCGTCAAATAAGTCTATCACGCATCTAATGTGCCTTAATTCGTGGAACGCTTGTTCTTTAACTGTAAAAATCAATTCCATGTTAGAAGAAGATATTATTACTATTGATTGAATACATTTATTATGTAAAATTGAAAACAAATTGTTTTGCTTTAAAACTGCAAAAAAAGTATATGTTATTTTTATTAAGATAGATTTTTTATATTAATGATTTCAATTAATTTTATAATATTTACTATTGAAAATTCAACAAGTCTTTTCAGTAGTTATAGTATATTATTTATGCTGTTTAAAATTTGCAATTTAATAAACTTTTAACCTTTGAAAAGTATATACGTATACATTTATCAAAATCTGCGTTACTAATACAATTTAATTATAGGATAATTTATATATTAATTCAAGTACATCATCTTCATATATTGTAGTTTTTTTGAATTTAAGTTATTTATTCATTTTCCACTTAGTTGCAGTTATGAAAATATAAAATGTTTTTGAGATTCCAATTTAATTCCTATTTGATTTTTTTCATATTAAAATTCCATCTAATTAAACTAGCCTTTCATTGCCTCCTTTATTTAACCTCTTTGTAAGGAATTAAACAATACATATTGTTTTACAAGTTAAACTATGACTATTTGACAAGTCTGAAAAAAACGAGAAGAATCGAGACGATAATTTGTGATAGACGAATTTCTCATCTCGTATCGCTCGAATACAACACTGTTTTTTATATAATATTTGTGTTCAATCCAAAATGCCTTATAACAGTGACGAAACTATGGTACCACTAACAGTGGTATTTTAGAAGTTTAAAAATTCATTGCATTTATTATAAACAAATAAGTGGATGAAAATAGTTTCGTAGGGATTAGCAGAGTTTAGTAATTTAGTTCTTACCAAATTTCAAACATTTACAAGCAAGAAGAGTTTTTCAGTCGAACAATTGAAAATCAATTAATAATTTGGTATGTTATAAATAAATTTTATAAACAGTTGCTGCCTTAAGTCATTTATAATAAGAATAAGGCTGTTTCTTCACGATATCCACCATTATCAGTAGACAATGAACCTTATTTATCATAGAGGTCATTCATAAACTACATCACGTTGTGAGAGAGAAGCAAATACGATTTCTGTACAACTGAGAGAAACAAGGTTAAAACAACAGTTGATTTTCGCGTGTCGTGGTTTATGTGGTCATCACATTACAATTAAAAATTGTTTAAACAAGCCTAATTAACAAATTCACTGTTTGTCCATTTTTTGACTTACAAACCTCGTTCTTTCAACACAATCGCCTGTAAGTAATGAGTTTTCAAAACTTTGCTAGGAAAACTTTCTGCTATCAAATTTCATTTGTAAAAAAAATTATTTATTATTTATAAAAAATTTGATCACCTAATATTGAACCACCGTTGCTTCCAGAAGCAAAAGCTCTGCTTCTTGATTCTTCCGGGTGTGATGTCTATTTGCGGAATTAAAACAGTCATTCGATATGAAGCATTTTGAAAAACTGGAGTTCATATGCCAAATTGATCAAACGGGACATTAGTTCATCTAATTTGTTATAAACAATAAACAATTTGTTTTCACAAATGAAATGTGATAGCAGAAAGTCATGACTAAGTAACTTAAAGTTTTTTTCCATGAAGAAAAGCGGAATTTTTAGTTTATGAAAGTATAAGAAAAAATTGCTTATAAGATTGTTAATAACAATAATAATTATATATAATTGTCCAATTTTTCTAGAAAAGTTTTGAAAATTCATTACTTACAGACGATTATGTTGAAAGAACGATGTTTGTAAGTCGAAAAATACACAAACAGTGAATTTGTTAATTAGGCTTGTTTAAACAATTTTTAATTGTAATGTGATGAAGAAATATAATAAACA
>JBAGKK010404497.1:0-18186 GCA_037177015.1 Euceroptres primus
TGGATGTGGGAAGTGCACGAGCATTTCCCTTTTTCTCCTTTTGTAAAAAAAAAAAAAAAAAAAAGAAAAAAACTATTATTCCAGGGACCATCGCAGTTGTCTGCGATGAAGGTGAGATGATACCCCTACTTGGCGCGTCACCAGGTGGCGGATAGGGGAACGCTCGCTGGAAACAGAGGGTAGGGCTGAAATGAAATAGGCCCCGTGGAACAAACACACATGCTCGGTGCCGGTTGCGACGCACTGGGAGTGCTCCGGGAATGGATCTACTGTGAGCTTGCTCTGCCGAGGTGCGGAAGTGCGGGGTGACTGCAGAGTTCGGAATCTGCAGTGCTCCGGGCGAGTATGGTCCGTCCGTGTATTTCGGGACCAGTTAAACGAAGGCTGGGTCCCAGAGAACTGGGGTCGGACTGCGGTCTGAGGGTATACCCGTTCCCGGATTTTTCGGCCCGCCCCTCCACGCACGAAGCGCTGAAACCCCTTCTTTATGAAAACCACAAATTCGGACATGAATATTGAAGACGGAATGGCAATGGAAACGGACAATGAGAGCAAAATTGGTAGAGAAAATTCAGGAGATGAAGCAGAAAACGCACGCAATGAAGCTATATCCCTGGTGGCTCTGGAGGAAGATGAGATGCGGCTGTTCAAGGAATTCTTGAACTGTGTTAAAAAATTCTGCTTATGCAGCTTGTAGGAAGGTGAAAAACACCCAAAGGGATATTGGGGAAATCCTGGTTGCTGTTCATACCAGAGAAAAAAACTCTTTGCGGCTAGGGGAACATTAAAGGAGGCAAGAACTGCTCTTCAGGCAGTGCTTAAGAAAGAAATGCAGGCACCCAGACTGACAGAGAAGCGGAAAAGGAAGGTAAATACACCCAGTCCCTCGGCGGACAGTGTTGTCCAACCGAGGAAGAAGTCTCAGGTAGCTCTGAACGGCGAATGGAAGGAGGTGAAAGGGCAGACTGGCCAGGATAGGACAGACGAAACAAAGATTGAGCAGGCCAGTGGCGGTCAAACAATTAGGAGGGAACGTAAAAAAAAAGCAGAACCAGGGATCGCCCCCGCCCCGAGGCCGTCCTCATTAGCCCCGCAGAAGGGAAAAAATATGTCAACGTTCTCAAGACCATAAAGGCTAAGGTGAACCCACATAATTTGGGAGTCAAAGTCTCTTCAATTAGGGAGACCAAAAACGGCGGAGTCCTCGTTGAACTTGGATCTAAGTCATTGAACAAGGACAAGTTTAGCGCAGCGCTAAAAGAGGCATATGGGTCACAGGAAGCATGCGCATCCTGGTCCCGAGAGTGGAGGTCAATATTCGCGATTTGGATGCTTCGACTGAGAAAGAAGAGGTGCAAGAGGCCATACTTGGGACGAAGAACAATGCAGAGATCAAGATTAACATGTCTCGAACCAATCGCTGGGGGAACATTATAGCATTCGTCGAGTTGGACGAGACCATGGCGATGAAACTTTTGGACGCTGGTCACGTTAAAGTGGGCTGGGTGAATTACCGCGTCCGGAAAAGAGAGGCGATCCTTCCCTGCTACCGATGCCATGGCTTTTCGCATCATGCAGCGCAGTGAAAGGCTTCCGACAGGCACGCAATGTGTTGGCGTTGTGGGAAAGAGGACCACAGAGCCACTCGGTGCTCTGGTCTGCCGCATTGCTATTTATGCTCAAAGCGCAATTATGGCACTGATGTCGAACATACACCCAGCACAGCCAGGTGCGAGGTCTTAAAAGAGGCAAGCCGGAGCAATCCAAATGCGTGATGGCGACGGTTATCCAAGGAAACCTCAGCAAAAGCATCCTTGCTCAGGTTTTACTGACGCAAATGGCGTATGAGCATGATGCTGATCTGCTCATTATATCGGAGCAGTACCGTGACATGCCCAGAGAGGGTTGGTTCTCGGACAACCTGGGTAACGCGTCGATATGGAATAGAAACGCTACTGGGTTCCCTGTCGAAAGCATCGCAGTTTTTAGGCAGAAGTTAGAAGATCTGGAGTCAAGCATCTGGGACGTTGATGGCCCCATTGTTGTAGCTGGCGACTTTAACTCCAAGGCAATAAAATGGGGAATAAGTTGGACCTGTAGCAGAGGTGCGGCTGTAGTCGATATGGCCGCCAGATTAGACCTGATCTTCCTCGACTCTGAAGAAGTTTCAACATTCAGGAGTGCCGATTGTCGGGGAACCCTACTAAAGAGCTTATCGCGAACGGGCATGTCATGCTTTGAGCAGGAGGTCCAAACCTCAGGCACTGCGAAAGAGGCCGAAGAAGGCATTGAAAACACGATGCAGCACATCACTAGGTCTTGCAACAAAGCAATGCTGAAAAGAGTCGAAATCCTTCGAAGAAGTACTGCTTATTGGTGGACAACCGAAATAGCGGAGCTACGACAGAAGCACTGTATCGACGGAGACGAGCGTGGCGTAGCAGAGGCCGAGCAGGTGCAGCAGCCGCTGCAGATCTCTACCTATCAGGCAAGAAGCAACTGAGGAAGGCCATAAAAGCTAGCAAACACAGTTGCTGGGCGGCTCTCTACAGAAACATTGACAACAACACATGGGAGCTTGACCACCGTATTGTCACCCGAAGAATTGGAGGTCAAGCGCCGGCAGCTCCGCGTGATCCGGCGATGATGTAGACAATTGTGTCAATACTCTTACCCGTCCACCCGAAAGAGGTCAACTCTGGAACTTTGGTGCTTCTGGGGTGACGCCGACCTTTACTCTAGAAGAGCTCAGGGCAGCGGCCTTTTCCTTAGGCAATCACAAAGCCCCTGGTCCAGAAGGAATACCTGCAGAAGTGGTGAAAGTCTTTGCAAAACTAGACTGCGCACAGCCGTGGAGGAAGCGGGGGATCTTTCGGAGAACCAGTATGACTGTCGCGCTAAACGTTCGACAGTTGGGGCTATTCGTGAGGTCGTAGCAGTGGCTCATGAGTCATGGAGGGGAAATCACAGGACGAGAGATGCCAGGGTCTTAGTCACCCTTAATGTGAGGAACGTCTTTAACTCAGCGAGGTGGGTTGAGATTCTGAATGCACTTGAGCATCGGGTTAGGGTGCCGGTGTATTTACTTAGGGCGTTAGATGACACAGCACAAGGCTCGTCACTTGGCCCAGATTTGTGAAACATCATGTACGATGGCGTTCTACGGATTGAGCTGCCGGAGTGGGCCAGATTGGTTGGTTCCGCCGACGATATCGCGACAGTGATAAGAGATAGAAGCAACGAAGAGGCACAGTGGAAAGTCCGACACATCGTCTGGCTAGTGAAAAACTGGTTAGATGAGCATGGCCTGGTTCTTGCTGCAGATAAAACCGAGGTGGTAGTCCTAACAAGGCAGAGGAGGTTCGACCCGTGCCTGAAGGTCAATGTGGCCGGTGCTTCCATCAAAGCCAAGGAAGCAGTGAAGTATTTGGGCGCGACACTGGATAGGAAGCTGACCTAACGGAAGCATATTAAAGGTGCAGCTAAGAAAGCATCCAAGATGGCGGCCTCACTCGCAAGATTTACGCTAAATGTCAATGGGCCAAGACAGAGCAAGAGGAGGATCTTGGTGAGTGTCGCCACTTCATCCTGCTGTACGGGTCGGCGGTCTGGGCAGACGCTCTGAAGTACGAAATTTACCGCATTAGAATCGCAGCGGTGCAAAGGTGCTGTGCTCTCCGCATTACATGTGCTTACATCACAGTGTCTAAAGAAGCAATTTTAGTATTGGTAGGTGTAATTCCCACAGACCTACTTGCACAAGAACGCAAGAGGGCCTACGAGAGGAGACAAACGAAGGAAACAACGAGAAGCCTGATCAAAACCAAAGAGAAACAGAGGGTGATGACGGAGTGGCAAGAGTTCTGGTTCAGTGCAACAAAAGGTAGGTGGACCCGCAGACTCATCAGGGAGGTGGCTTCGTGGACAACCTGGAATCATGGCGAGCTAAATTACTTTTTCACGCAGACGCTGTCTGGACATGGTATAATCTATTCGTATCTCCATAAATGCAACAAGAAAAGCAGCCCACATTGCGTCTATTGCAACGGGGAGATCAAGGACGACGTGGAGAATAGTTTTTTCTACTGTAATTGTTGGATGGAGGAAAGGGAGTTCGCCGAGGTGTTGGTTGGTTCCACAATCACACCGGAAAACATTACAACCCTGATGTTGCACTCACAAGCAAATTGGGACGCAGTGGCCAAGACCGGCGAGCCCTAGCTGCGACTCTTGTCGCACTACCGGGGACGACGCGCACACATGCTCAGGGGGTACTTTTATTGTAGAATAGAGAGCCCAAATGGATGGAATAATTATAACAACCGAAGGCCGACAAGTCCGATTTGTGGCCACTGCCACGCTTTTGAGGACGACGCGATGAATTGTAGAAGGATGTTAGGAAGAAACAGCAGTCGAACGATGCTAAGCTGTCACAAGATGGGACGCCACACCTTGGCGTATTGTCCTTATTCCCATCTTTCTGAACACTCAGTACGTGAAAGTATTTCGACCTCCTCTATAAACAAAATAAAACTATTACTATTACTATTATTGTTACCATTACTATTACAATTACGCCTTGAGGAAGCACTTTGGTGAGGACGATTGCGCGGGCATCAAGGTCAGCAAGGCAAAGAGGGCCTTCAGGGGTAACCTGAAGGCATACTTTGAGATGAAGGAGGAGATAGCCGCGAGACTGCTCCATATAAGACGCCTCAAGGTGGGGTGGGTGTCCTGTAGAGTACGTTTGAAAACGGAAGTTATTAGGTGCTACCGCTCTCAAGTGTACGGCCACCTGGCAGCGCGGTGTGAGGATCCCGACAGGATCAAGTGCTGTTGCAGGTGTGACAAGGAGGGTCATAGAGCTGCGGAATGCGTCAGCACGCCGCAGTGCTACCTCTGCGCCGCTAAGGAGGGAGAGCCCCGGACAGACCATTTGCCCGGGACTACGAGATGCTTTACGTTTAGAGAGGCCGCCCCGTTAAGAAAGCTTCAGAAACGCCAAGGGAGGTGAGAAGGGGGAGAAGTCCAGCCGAAACCCTAAACCCGCTTACGGGGACGGGGGAGCAAGCTGACTCGTGGAGTATGGCCACGCAGGCGGTTGAGAGGACGCCGAGGCTCGGCGTATTAGCCTTATTCCCATGTTCCTGAAGTAATGCGAAAGCGGATCCCCGGAACATGAATTGGCAGAAGAGGAGGAAGTTTTAGTGAGTATTACCATTCTTTAAGTCGAGTCTCACACTCAGTACGTAAAAGTATTTCGACCTCATCTATAAACAAGAAAAAGTAATATTAATGGTAATATTAATAGTAATAGTAATAGTATTAGTAATAATAATAGTAATAGTAATATTATTAGTAATAGTTTCTTTTGTTTATAGAGGAGGTCGAAATACTTTTACGTACTGAGAGTGGTACTTGTCCTAAAAACGGTAATATCCACTTAAACATCCTCCTCTGCTGCCAACCCATATTCCCGGGATCCGCTTTCGCAGTACTTCAGGAACATGGGAATAAGGCCAATACGCCGGAACTCGGCGTCCTCCCAACCGCCTGCTTAGCTATACTCGACGAGTCTGCTTAATCCCCCGTCCTACAAGCGGGCTTAGGGTTTCGGCTGAACTTCGGTTTCTGAAGCTTCCTCAATGGGGCGGCCTCTCTAAACTCGAAGTATCTCGTAGTCCCGGGCATATGGTCTGCCCGGAGCTCCCCCTCCTTAGCGGCGCAGAGGTAGCACTGCGCCATGCCGACGCATACCGCAGCTATATAACCCTTCTTGCCGCACCTCCAACAGCACTTTGTCCTGTCAGGACCCTCACACCACGCTGCCAGGTGGCCGTAGACTTGACAGCAGTAGCACCTGATAATCTCCGTTTTCTGCCGTACTCTACAGGACACCTACCCCACCTTGAGGCATCTTGTATGGAGCAGTCTCGCGGCTATCTCCTCGTTGATCTCTACGCAATAGTCCTCACAAAAGTGCTTCCAACACCAACAGCTTCCCTGATGGCAGATGAAAATTTGGCTCTGCCATGCACCGAGACTACAATCTCGACCAGAACATCCCCGTTCCTTGTCCGCCTGACTCCCTTGACTTTCACATCAAAGTCGTCAGGGTTGACCTGACTTTTCAGGTTCTTGAGGACTTCGGCGTAGCTGAACCCCTCTGCCGGTTTAATAAGAACCACTTCAGGGCGAGCTCGCCTCAGTCCCACTTTACACTTAGGCTTTGGTGCGTGTTTCCTTGCTCTAGGCCTCTTCTTGCTGGTTGGTGTTACTGACTTCTTCGGCTCTCTGCTTGTTACCTTTCCTGCGTCTGGGTGCCTTCCTGGTGTGGACTGCCCCTTGGTTCTGACCTCCTGCTAGCTATCCGCCTCCTTCTGTTTTTTTGTGCATTTCCTGACGACCAAATTATCCTGCGGGCTCAGCGTTGTTTCCTTGATTCTCTTGCGATTTTCGGGGGAACTTTTCGCAACACGCTCCTCAGCTTGTGGCTCCGTTTACGGAGGACCCAAGACGGGCCCCTTCACACTCCTCCCATACTTAGTTGAGGGAGTTTCAACGGCTACTTCTTCCGCTTGTACCCCCTTACTGGCCACTACTCCGTGCCTTGCCTTCTTTCTGAATTACTTCACTCTATCGCCAATCGTTACATTGAGGGCGCCTTCGGTTCATCGATTTCTGATACCGTTCCGCCTTTTCCACCACATCAAAACTCTCATCGCTCAATTAATTTTCAATCTCCATAATCAGTACCACACGTAGCTAGGCAAGTAAGTGGTCCACCCTCGCATAGCCCCGCATGCGGGGGCAAGGTCTGAATATTCTAGGAGGCGACCTGGTGTCCTAGAGGCACCGCTTACGACAACACACCCCTGTCCCATGCAACCATCGGCACGGTCGCCCACACCTTAGCTTGGTGTTGTTATCCTGACAAGGAGCCTTCACAGGGTACTATCACCCGGGTCAGGTAAACCAAGGTTTTTTAACGAAAATGTTACTCCTCCCCATCCTCCTTTCGCATCCGGGCTTAGGACCGGCATTATTATTACTATTACTTTTAATATTAATATTACTATTATTATCACTATCGCTATCACTATCACTATCGCTATCACTGTCACTATTACTATTATTATTATTATTATTATTTATTTCTTAATATTTTTTTTTTGAAAATACATTTAGGCACATTGAGAGGTTGATAGTGTGGGACTCATCCGGCAAGCCGGTCCTACCCACTAAACCCACCCCACTTAGCGCCGTCGCCCTTCAAAAACCAGCTCCTTAAGGCCTATAGATCTGTTTGCGGTATTTCCCGTTAGAGTTTTATCATCACGAGCAGAGGCCTCGTTGATAGTTGCGTTAGCGACTCTTCGTAATCCTTTCCTTGTGGATCCTTATCTGATGGTATTTTACTCGTTGCTACTAAATCACCGGCTCTCGAGATTTTTATCTCGCAAATTTTTTGTAATAAATGCCTCTATGCTCCTCGATTTCTTCTCGGATTTCACCATAAAAGAGACCATGTTGTCGGGCTTAACCTCTATGCCTCTATGGTATCCAGACAGCGTTTGACTCTTCTCAGACTCTCGTTTACACTCAGTTCCAGGATATCGACGTTGCCCGCTATACAGACGATAAGGGTATCATCTGTGGTGCGCCACACGTCATTTCCTCCTTGATGATCCAAGAATCTCCCTCGTAGACCAGCCATCTATGACTCAAATAGTTGTCAAGCATACGGATTAGGTATGCTGGGACCTTTTTCTTCTCTAGAGCATCGATGCAGTTTTCCCACTTTTCCGAGTTGAAGGTGTTGCGTATGTCTATTGAGACGAGAGCGCAAAACCCTTTTTTCTTGAACCTTCCGCTCTTGTTTATTGCCTTCATAGCCTTGTCGACCGCTTTCTGGATCGCGTCGACCGTCGAGTGTCCCTTACGGAATCCAAACTGCTTCTGGGACAAGCTATGTTCTTCGTCCAACGTCGAATCGGTTGCTCCATATTCTTCGTTTTGTAAACGAAAGATGTCCGCCATGCGGCGGATCAGCCTCTGGGCTTTGTTGCCTCTTCTATATTGAGTCAACCTGCCAAGTTTGCATCTTACTTTGCTGACCTCGTTTTCGATTCTTCGCTTCCATGACGGAACATGCTTGCTCTTCCGTATGGCGCTGTTGATGCCTTGAGGTTTTGTTCTTAACCCTACAGTCCTAACTGCTGCAACCGCTGCACAGTAGACAAGAGTCTGTACCTGCGTGATGGATAGATTTTCACGCAGGTACAGCGACAACAACTTTGTATTCAGGTGGCATAATAATGCCAATAAGACCTTAAAGATCTTAAGTTTTGGTAGCGATTGCCTTAAAGCAGGTTCTACATCACTGAAATCAAGTAGAGCCCGCTCAAAGTTCTCTTTTAGACGTTTGAGATTTTGAGGGACCTCGCAGGTGTTCGCGGTGCGATTTCCATTTCGTCACTGTAATTCCAGAAGTTGGCAATTTTCTGCCTTTTTGACTTTCACAACGATGTTATTCCCATTGGTCTCGACGTCTCTGCCTGCAGCATTAATAATCTCCTCGTCTTCTAAAGCTTCAGGAGGTTTACCATTTAAGGCAAGTGGATGGTATACTTGCATCCTTATGGTTTCCATTTCCACCTCAGACAATAATCCGCGAACAAAGATGAAGTACTTTTAGCCTGCTACATGTTTTTCGTTTACCCTTTCTGCCAAGTAAGTACACGCTTCTAAGAGAAGACGAAGGTGTTTTTGTCTTATTGGTCCACAACTCTTCTCTGCTTAAAAGTAGGTGCGAAGAACATGTTCATTAATTTATTTTGTTTATTTCATCCTATGTCTGGGTTGCGGAATATCCTTCTGTTCCAGTTGTTTGTTTACTTCAGTGGCCTCAACCTCAGATCTTATTCGGTTGATATGCCTCTTGGAGAGGAAATTGTTGGAATCAATGTATTCAAGTGTCCGATAGGGGTCTATCTCCGTAACTGCTGTCACTTCTGGGTGCAATTTCATGAATTTTAGACGGAAGACCGTTGCTCTTTCCGTCGGGTCTGTTATCCTTTGGGCTACGAAGTGGCAGCGCATCACTGCTTTATCATATTTAAATAAGCAATTGATACGCTGCCGTGGAATTCCTGTGGAAGTGGTCGGCTGGGGGATCCCAGCCGAAACATCCTCCATAAGCGTAGCTGATGTGCTGCTACTTGCCACTTCTTGCTAATGTTCTGGCTGGACAGTAGTCCTTTCGGGTATCCCGGTGAGATCTACCTGTCCATCAGAAGTAGAAGCCACCTTTTGATAATTAAAGCAAATTTGAAATAAAGTTTAAGAAGTAGCTTAATTTAGATTACTTTGTAGACTTTTCACAAATAAAGAGAAGTCCTGGAATAAGATTGAGTACGGGAAGCTTTGATGAAATTTCGGCTGCGCCAAAGAGACGCAGATTGATGACCTTGGAAGAAAATTATTCGGCAATCGAGATTCTAGAAGCATTTTTCTGAATATTGAAAGCTACTAGAAAAACGAAAATTGCTATTGCAATTTTCTGTAATGGAAGATGCCAAGTTGCCCAAGTATGAATACCATGTCATAAAATTTCAGGCCAAAACGCGAAATGCGGATATCTATCCTTCGTATTATCAAGTTGCAGAAGCAAATAAAGAATGTTATCTGTCGCAGGTCCATACAACTGAAACAGAAGCTCGCATCAACCTTCAATCTCTAATCGATCACTCTATAACACGACTTTTTAAAGATCCTAATTGAAAATTTCCTGCTATAGACAATACTTCTAATTTAGATTTACTTACAAAATATTGCTGCGGTGGAGCTTCAGATCAGGGAACGTATGATCATATGTTTGCGAACGAAGATTCATTGGATCCGACTGTGCTTACAAAATCGATGGTACCATTATCCCTGAAAGTGAGTGAAAGTTTGACAGTTGTTTAGAGCAATCCTCATCCTGGGTCCCCCAGACGATGCATACCAATAGCATTTATATTCGCCAAAAAAAAAGAAAATAACAAAAAAATAATTTCAATAAATCAAGCACCAAATCGAAATCATGAAGCCAATGAACATCACTACACCAAATAGCGTCTGTATACTTAGAACTAACATGAAATTGACTATGGTAGATGAGAAAGTCTGTCAAGCACTCTATGATACACTTTCATCGGCAAGCTGATGTGTTTGTGGAGCTAAACCAAGCGAAATGAACAAACATGATGGTGTAAATCTGAAAGAAGAGATTATCAGCAACTTGGAATACTGCATTTCTCCTTCACACACTAAGATGCGATATTTGACATGTATAATATACATAGATTGTCGTTCAGCTTTCAAAAAACGGTGTGCAGTGACAAATAAAGAAAAAAAAGAACGCTGCTCATACTCGAAGATGCAAGGAGTTCAAAGAAGGAACTGGTTTGATCGTATATCAACCAAGGCATGGAACTGGTAGCTAAAACAGTGGTAACACCGCCAGAAGATTTTTCGCGGATTCCGACCTAGCGGCTGAAATAACAGGCGTGAATAAAGAATTAATTGTGAGATTTTCTTAAATTTTGCAAATGTTGACAAGTAGCAGAAAAGTTCCCTCCATGTTTTTTAACAAGTTCGCATTCGAGGCAGCACAATTTTACGTTAGTCTTTACCCGTGATACTTTATGCCTACAACAGTATACAAAATTTTACTACAGTTATGTAGCATTTTTTACTTCTAATCGAACAGTATTCAGAAGAAGCTTCTGAAGCACGTAATAAGGATTTCAAGGGGTTCAGAGAATTCAACATACGAAAGTGCGCTCGACTTTTGACCAACGAAGATTTAATACACAAGTCCCTGGTGTCATCTGATCCATTAGTGACCTATTTAAGGCAGAAATGGAGCGAGAATAAAATTGAAATGGATCCTGAAATTATTGAAATGATTGACAAGTATAACTTATAAGCTAATTCTTCTGGAACACCACAAAACATAACCATTTATATCATTTGAAGGCAATAATAAAAAAAGATTACATTCTGTCTATAAATGGCCAAACTATGCATTTGTTTATAAAATAAACAAATAATATTGAGTGACAAGTCTTTATCACTAACCATCACCACTTATATAATTGAAGACGATCAGAAAGCAAAACAATTACTTTCTATCTTAAGTGGTCACACTATGCATTTGTTTATAAAATTTGTTTATAAAATAAACAAATAATATTGAGTGACAAGTCTTTATCACTAAACATCACCACTAATATAATTTGAAAGCGATAAGAAAGAAAAACGATTACTTTCTGCCGATAAACGTCCAAACAATGCATTTGTTTTTATAATTTGTTTATAAAATAAAATACTTATTTTAGGCAACAAATTTTCATGATCAACTATCATCTTGTCGACAAAATCAAACAATTTCAACTTACAAATATTCTTTGCAAGCAAACAATCCATGATTTTGACATTTTTGGTAATATAATTTGTTCATAACAATTAGGTTAGATATCCTCTTAATTATTAATATTCTTTAGATACTTCGACATTTATTTTTGTCGAGAATGAGATTAATTGAGTTATTTATTCAAAGATAAGAAATTAAAATTAAAAAAGTCTCATTTTTTCTCTTTGTATACTTATATAAAAAATAGAAAATGATGAACATTGCAAAATCTAATCCATATTCGGTCTTATACAACTATTGCTAATCATTTCTGTAAAAGAAAATTGAAAATCGGTAAAAAATTGAAGGCTAGGTTATTTTGAATAGTAAATTTCTAATCCATACCACTGTGCGATAGGATGCTGCCAGTCAGCACCGAATCAGTACTGGTGTAACACCGGTTTTCTAGCGGCGTAACCCTGATGTAATACAGGCGCTAATGTTGCTGGGTACTCACTTAACTGTTAAGTGTGACGCGACAAAGTTCTCCCAGTAAGTACCAAACCAATACTGGCATAAGGGTGGCGCAATTCAGACGCTAATGCTGCTGGGGTACTGCGCTAGCACTGGAAGTCAAATTGTTAAAAACGCGAAAAAATATAAATATAAATTGAGTACACGTGCTATGACACGATATATCATTGATTTAATTACAATTAATACATACAACACAGTTTAAATGCCTACATATGAAATAAATTTTCTTACTCTGCCAGGGGGATTCAAACCTAAAGTTAAGTATTGAAATCTATAGCATCGCAATCGTTAACTCTAACCGCTCGCCGATATGCGAATATGAAACTCAAATACGAAACTATCGTTAAAGGCTGTCGTTAAAACATTTCATAATATTTATTATTTTTTACTATTTTGGTAATATTGGTAATACGGTTTTGAAAAATTTGTTTGGTCAATAATTTATCTTAATGAATTCAAAGATCTTAGATTAAAATTTTTAAAAAAAGAAAGTATAAAATTTGGGCTTCTTAATTTTTTTCTAAAAAAAAGGATTGTGTAGCATTTTATAAAAAAATTTGTTTTAAAAAAATGTTATTTTAAAAAATATATATTTATGGGATTCGTTAGTAAATACTGGGCTAATACTGGAGATTAAAAAAATTACATTTTGTGTATTATGTACAAAATGCATTTGGAAGAAAATATTGGAGGGTAATTTCAAAATATTATTTTTTACACATACTAGAATTCCAAGAAGATTATTGGTTTTAATAACAATTCAATATTTTTCCTGGTAATATATTAATATATGTAACAAAATTTAAGTTCTTAAAAATATGCTTTACTTGCAGTAAAAATCGGTAAATAATAATAAAATAAAATAAGACAATTAATTAAACCTCAGTATTACTGCTGCCTCGATATTGAACTTGTAATAAAAATCTATCGGCACACACTACGAAGAAACTTTGCCAGTATTAAGTACTGCCTGTACTCTACCAGTATTAAGCTGGCGGTCTGCGTAACTTCTGTGTCGTTACATTATCAACATTGATGAGTGGCACTACGCCAGTACTACGTCAATATCACGCCGTCACTCAATAACTCACGCATCCGTAGATTGCCAACACTGAGGGGCGGTAGTACGCCACTACTAAAACAGTACTATACCGACGCTGGGCATAGCTCCTGCGTCTGTACAGTGCAAAGACTAACGCTGTTTCCACAATAAGCTTCGAAATCGTTGACGTTCAACGCGACGTGCACGTTCTGTCGTCACAAAAGAGCTGTTACCAACTGCTTTCGGTCGCACAGAAAAATTCGAGCGTCCATACCAACCCCGCGACAGTTGGCAATAGCCCGTTCGTGACGTCAGAACGTTCACGTCGCATCGAACGTTGACGTTTTCGAGATCTACATATTGTGGAACCAGCCTAATAGGCGATACTGCACCAGTACCACACCAATATCAAGCCAACGCTCGACATAACTGCTACGGCGGTATAGTGCCATATTAATAGCCGGTAATACGCCAGTATAAAGCCAGCACCACACTACTACCACACCGACGCTCGGCCTAACTCTTGATTTGGTAGACTGCTGACGCTGATGGCGGTACTGCGCCAATACCATACCAGTACTACACCGCCGCTCAGCATAACCCAGCCGACGTTTAGCCTAACTTCTACGTCGGTATAGTGTCAACATAATGGACGATATTATGCAGTACCATCCAGTAGAACGCTAGCACCACGCCAGTAATAATTTTTTTTCAGCAATTCGTAATTGATTTTCATATACTTTTTTAAAAATACTCAGTATTAAATTCTTAAGAATGGAGTGGTAATCCATTTTTGAATTTGTTGGTAAGTGAAATTCTACATAAATAAATAAACTAACAAAATGAGCTATTTTAACAACTTGATTTTTTTCTCAGATTTGGGAACGTAAATAAAAACACTGTTGTTTAGAATTAGTAAAGTTACTCTTAGAGAACAGAAATATTTCATTAAGTGATAAAGTTAATTGTTATAAATAATTTTTATATAACAAACACCCCACTATTGTCATTTTGGGTAGAAATTGAATTAAAAATTAATTGAATTAAAAATTGATATTGTTTTAAACAATTTTAGTAACAAATATACTTTTTTGTGATTTTTATTAAAAACGCGATGCTCTCCTGTCACTAAAGTGTATTGAAATATATGTAGAAATGGTCTATTGGTTTGAATAATAGTTATAAATTAACTATTTTTATGTTTGACACCAAATTTTTTAAACAAATCACTGATTTTGACATTTTTGTTCACAAAAATTTCACTTTTTTTACTAAATCCTATAGTAATCATCTTGCAAGTGATTATGAATGAAGAAAATTTGTTTATCGTTAACTATTAACATTGTTATAAACAAAATTATAAACAGACAATCAACTTTTAATCTTTTAGGTGAAGAAATCACTTTTTTTGATGAATTGCTTTCAAAGCAACTTAACACTCAAGTTTACAGGATAATATGTCTAGATACCAGACAATTAGGATTGCTAATGACAATCTATTTAAAAAAATACCGATCTCAATAAGTAATTTCGATTCAAATTTCAGAATCAGAAATTTTGCTACGAATTACTTGTTGATATCAATATTTGTTTAAATAGATTGTTATTAACAATACTAATTGTCAGATATCTAGACATATTATCCTGTAAACTTGAGTGTTAAGTTGCTTTGAAAGCAATTCATCAAAAAATGTGATTTTTTCACCTAAAAAGTTAAAAGTTAATTACCTGTTTATAATTTTGTTTATAACAATGTTAATAGTTAACGATCAACAAATTTTTTTTATTCCTAATCACTTACAAGATGATTACTATAGGATGTATCAAAACAAAAAAATGTGAAAATCAGTGATTTGTTTATAAAATTTGTTATTAAATATAAAAATATGTGACTATTAACTATCATTCGAACCAGCAGGCCATTTTTGCATACAATCCAATACACTTTAGTGGCAAGAGAGCATCCTGTTTTGAACAAAATCACAAAATTGTACGCTTCTTACTAAAATTGTTTATAATAATATTATTTGCTTACATATGATAACAATCCGGCACTGTCTATGATTCCAATAATAAATCACCTTAACTCAATTTAGAAAAATACACATTCCTACCCAAGATTACATTAGTGGGGAATTTTTTATATAAAAATTATTTATAACAATTAACGTCATTGCTTAATCAAATATTTCTATTCTTTAACAGTACCTTTACTAATATTGATCGATATTGTGTTTGTTTACGTCCCCAGGTCTGAGAAAAAAATCAAGTCAATTCAAAAACTCAAAAATTGGCTACCACACGATTTTTATCAACTTAATGCTGAGAATTTTTTTTTAACTACATGAAAATCAGTTCCGAATTGCCGAAAAAAAAGTTATTATGAACAGTAAATTTCAGAATTTCACCACTGTAGAGGTCAGGAGACCCGATTTCTTGATCAAAAGTCCAAAATTTATCTGATTTGCATAAAACTTATTTTATAACTAAGGTCTTTTTGGTTACTGATTTCAAATTTGATATTAAAATTTCAAAATTCAAAATGGTGGATCCAATATGGCAATCGAAATATTTTTAAAGTTATCGGATTTTTTTGAAATTCATTTTATAAAGGTCTTTTGAGTCACTAATTTCAAATTTGATATTAAAATTTTAACTCCAGAAGAACTGATGATATAATATTTTATTACAAAATTAATTATATTAGCCTATAGTGGGTTGGCTCTATCCCTAACTTAGATGTTATATTTGATTACAGACTACAATTTGATAAGCAAATTAGAAGCATCACCAATTCTGCGAAATAAGTCTTGGAATTCTTGATTCGTACTTGTAAAACGTTTAGTAACCTTGACAAAATTAAGGTCTTATACACGACGCTTGTTAGATCAAAGCACGAATATGCTTCTCTGATCTGGTCCCCCTACTTTATTATAGCTCGCACAGCTCTAGAATCAGTTAAAAAAAATTTAAATACATGGTTTGGAAATTAGATGGAGAATGCCCTGAACATGGGGCATATCAAAATTCACATTTGCAGAGGTTTCAGTTTTGTTCGTTAGAAAAAAAACGTATTTATCCTGTCATATGCTTTCTCATTAAACTTATAAAAGGCGATGTAATGTGCCCTTCGTTTTTGCGAAGTTTACTGCTTTGCGTACCGCAATTTAATTCAAAACCGAGAAGTCTATTTTGCTTAACTATTCCTGAGTCTAATGTCGTGTTGTCCTTCATATTTTGCATGCAATAGTGTTAATGTAATCAACTCCTTGCCGTTGCATAAAGCCTAGAGCACACAGTCGTGCTTTGTACCTGTAGACGTTTCCCTCTGTGTCTCTCATCAATTTGAAAATCCATTTCGAGTCAATGGTTTTCATGTCAGATTTCCGTTCGACCAGCAACCAAGTCTCATTTTCTTTATGTGCTTTCAACTCGTCACCGATTCCCTCAATCCATTTCTCTGCTTCCTTGACCTATTGGAGCAGATGAGATATGTGAGAAAGGAGACAGGATTTTCTAGAAAAACTCAGAGATGTTTCCTTGATGAACACTTTAATTATCTATCTTTATTCACCGCTTTAGCAGGGATACACGTCCGACTTGTCGTTACAAAGGTTGCGACAGAACTGACCTGCGCATAGCTGGTTTTCAAGCCCTCTACTTACTCTGACTCAACTCCCACACTCAACACCCGCCAAACTTAAACTGCGTCAATAGTTTCAACCGTACGGTTAAAAGTAAAAAACAGCTGACAGAAACTGCAATTCGTGATGTGACTCCGTAGCTAAGCAGTTTTTGTCAGCTGCTTTTTAATATCAAATCTTGGGTTGAAACTGCTACTTTTGCCTCGCTGTACAGGCATCGAACGTCGAATTTTCAATGTAAATGTTATAAAAAAAATATTTGCCTGCTTTGTCGACAAATAGCCGAATTAGAGGGGGTGAGATTTTGAAGTTTTGGTGGATAATCTCTGCTGTGAGTATATATGCTCCTCTTTCATAAATAATTTCAAAAACCTCACTTAGTCGACCGTAGTTTGATCGAGTCGAGCATTTCACCGAAGTTCGGGCGAGGGTACGCGCCATAGGACGCAGAATGGCGTCGTGACCAAGCCCGATTGCTCTGAGGGACGATATTGGAAATTCTTGGTTGCTCAAAAATCTTGTAGTTTGATGCTTCTATTGTAGGATTATTTTTATTTTGGCAGAAGGCTATTTCTTTGTTAAATCAAAATTCTCAGTAAAAATTACCAGCCCAACCGCTCGGGTAATTTTCTAACGTCTGTGGGTTTAAGTGGATTGGAAGCACAGTTACCTAAGTTTTCAACTACCGATTTTGTCAGTAAACTTTGGTTGGAATCCTCCGAGAATCGCATGTGTAAATTTTTGCTAATTGTTCTTTATTTATAAATTTAAAGAAAGTGAGCTTGTGAGTAATTCGTTCTGGCGCGCCAGTGTGCTCTCCCTCTCTCTATCGTTCTCACTACCTCTGTCTGATACAACGTGGCGAGCTAGCCCCGCAGACCAGAAGCGACAGGGTTGGATCCAGAGAAGCTCGGGAAGAAGGGATTCTGCCTGGCGCCCGTCAACAAAGAAAACCGAGTTTCGTGGGTTGCCTACGTATCTAAAGTGTGAGATTCGCAGACTCGGGGATTCAAGTTGTGTCAGCAGGAAGGCAATCAGTCGTTAATCTCTATTTTTGTTAGCGTTGTTCGATCCAGGGCCATCCCCTGGGCAGGCGGTAAATAAATAGGAAACACCGTCAATAAATATATATATATATATATAAGCCCCCAATAACGGGAGAGGCCAGGGCGAGGGGCTATTCACTGAGAAATCAGGGAATCAAAAAAGCATGAATGCGGCAGACCATAAATGATTCTCCCGTAATTGCCCATTGATTGCTCCGAAGAAATCGCTTCGGAATGCATCAATGCCGTTAAACTGTCACCAAAACGTGCTGTGTATTACTATAGTTACTACTTATAAATAATTCGATTAATTTGAAAATTATTAGAATAGTCATTTATAAAAATAAACTTTATATATGTTTTTATGATTAGATGATATTAAAAAAAAGACAGAAAAAGAAAGAAAAAAAAGAAAGAAAAAAGAAATGAAAAAAAAAGAGGTTGCCCTAATAGCACAGTTCGTTGCAGAAACATTGCAGACATATTTCCTGAAACCATGAATGATTTCCAGAAATATCT
>JBAGKK010404606.1:0-18185 GCA_037177015.1 Euceroptres primus
AAAATTTCAAAGTGCGCTGAGTTTCGGATTGGACTGGGCCACTTTTCCGCACCCAGGCGTTTCCTGGACGCACAATGCTGGTTTTTCGCCCCAGCCTAATATATAATCTTTAGTATCCGATACATTTTCCCCCACAGGAAATTTTTTTATCTTATTTGCTTCGCTCTCCGTTAGTAAAGAAGTTTGTGCCAGAAACGAGCCCACGATGTTGGGTAATTTCGGACACTTCTTAATTTTACAAAGATATTTAAAATATATGTAATAGTTGTATTAGATTGTCTGCCACGAAGCTTTCTACAGCACTCCCCGCACTTAAAACCCCCTACTACTCTATATCCTGTATACATGCATAATAAAAATAAAATATTGGTAAGACTATTTAGTAAGGTTTAAATTTAGGCGTTCCTTTTAGAATGCCAGCCTTTGAGAGAGCTTTATGAGGCACATCATCTGAGTATTTACAATAATTAGTGATATTTTCATAACTTGTGGATTATTGCATCATGTCCAAAATTACTGTTTTTTAAATAAATCTCTGTTGAAAAATAATTAAGACAGTTATTTTATTTAAATCAGCATAAAGTTTGTGTTCACGAATATTAAACTAAAAATAAAAAATTATATGCAACACATCTTACATATCTTAGGCTAAGGCACAGTTTGTTTAAGCAAATTTAAAATTTTTGAATAATCGGTGATGCAATAAATAAATTTTTCAAAGCTTATTTTCTTATCCATCTCAACTGTTACTCCGACAAATTACACTATTAGAGTGTTTACAAAAAGGACAAAATAACAAGCGGTTTATTAAAAGTTAATGATTGATGGAAACACAACGTCTACATGTGTACTGTGAAGTTTGCATGTCGAAATGAGCCTGCTGACCGAAATTACCCAATTCTACGGCAGTTGCAATATTTGAATTGAGAAACACAAACACAAAATGACTATTTTTTTCGTTCTACTTGGCCTAAATAGTGTAAAAATATGAGAGGAGAAAGAAATCCGTCTGGGCCCAAAAACAAGCCTTATTGACCCACCTTTATAAAAATGAAATTCCGGAAATTTTTTTGTTAGATCCTTTTTGTTCAGCGAAGCGTCTTACCTCATAGTAACGATTACGATTTAAGAGATTCGAAATTTTTTATGTACGTTCCTCACCATCATCATAATGGATGTGCGTTTTGTGTAGGCCCAAGTGATAATCGTTTTATAACACAATTCTTTGAGATAAGTTGATTTGCGGTTTTTTATGCTTAGCGGTTATTCATTTCTATAAATCTTGATTTGATGAGAAACGTGATTCTGTTTAAATAATTGAACTTACTGTTTGTTTGACCAGACTGCAAGGAGGGCCACGCTTCTTTGGTTTGCGAATTTGAAGTCCCACTATCTCGAACAACATTACTTGACACAGGTGGAGATAGAGTAGGCTTTCTAGAAACATTAAAAACTCTTTATAAGGTTTAGATTTTTAATAAAAATTTACAGAAATAGTAATTCAAATATTTTTAACAACACAATAGCCATATTCACAAGAAAGCAATTTCTTGTAATTCAGAGCTTTTATTAATTACGTAAGAAACAAAAGAGTAAATGTGAGATGAAAATAGGACATTTATTCTTTTGTTCAATTACGTAATTATTTAACGCTTCTTAATCATTGCGGTTATATAAAATTCGAATGCGAATATATAAAATATAAAATAAAAATATATAAAATATATAAAATTCAAACATTATTTTTTTTACAATTTTTCAAGTATCTCAACTACCTTTGAAACTAGGTTAAACGAGATCTTATTTAATTTTACAGGCACATGTGCATTCATTCATGAAAATTTAAAGAACTTCAAGACTTTAGATACTTTTACAAGTTTTTACTCCATCATTCTAGTGTCTCGTAAGTCAATTAAAATCAGGTACTAACGAAAAACGCACCTTTGTAAGGACGTATTGGCATGTAAAGATTGCACTAGTTTCCGTTCGTATTCCTGATGTTTTCCGTGATGCATTTCCTCCTTTGTAAATGATGCTTCCTGGTCGCCGAGATCGTGCAAATACATACAATCTGGTTTCGGACAAGTTTGATTGCGCATAAAATGTGAGCAATATTTTGTCGTTCCAAGAGACGTTTTTATTGTCCTTCCATCCACAACAATATTATTTACAGCCTCTATAGCGCGTAATGCATCTTCCTGACGCTAAGATTACATATATTACAGATTATGTGATTCGAACAATTACATTTATTTCTAAAACTTCATCTAACCAACCTGATAAGTCACGTAAGCCGAAGCACTAGGACCCTGAGATCCAGCATATGAAGTACTCTGATTTATTACAACTTTGTGAATTTTTCCGAATTTTCCAAAATATTCATGTCTTTTTAACACCTGAAATATGAAATCATTGTTTAGATTTGGTATGAAAAGGGAGAATTTGTTTGTTCTACATCATACGATTTCCTTAGAATTTCCCAGTTGAGTTTATGTATGGGAAGCCCAAAAGGATTTCCATATATTCCATTTCAAAATTGGGAATTTCTGAGCTCTGGGAACACGGATCGGTCACGCAACTTTTGGCTGCACTGAAGACGATATTTACATACATAAACACACTGGGAATCACACAAGCAAGCTCGGCAGTTCATGTTCAGCAGCTCTGGTGAATTCCCCTGTGAATTCACCCGAAGAAAGTTTAATTTCACATTAAAGGGGAGGTAAAATCTCGTGCCAAGAAAGTTTCAGATTACCACTTGAATCTGCGAAGAATTCCATGTCAAGTTCGTATGATCTCTCCTGAAAGGCCTTTATTTATTTTTATGTTGAAACTGTAAATAAATAGTTGCCAACTGTGTAATTATTCATTCCCAATAGATTCTATGTGGAATTAAGTAGTGATTTGAAATGAAACTTTCTTCATGCTTAATATAACGGGGGAATTCATGAAAGTCGACAAAATACGAACTGGCCGAGTTAGCCGCTCGTTCTGACAGCGCTGAAATTCACTTGCAGGTGGAAATGCACACAACTAAAAAGCCCGCCGCAAATGGCGGCACATTCATACCACCTTGGTAGCGAAGGTGCAACAATATGATATTTATAGGGTCTTAATCCGAAATTAAATGTGACATTTAAGGGTTCATAATGCTTTAGAAATGAACGTACACGGAAAAAATAAGTACTGGAAATTTTTCTCGACATTCCTCGACTTTTGGACAGGGCAAATTTTTCTAAAGATTTTGAATTTGGGCATTTCCGTCGTACTTTTAACTTTTATGTCCCTAAAGTTTTATACTGATTTCGAAAAAAAAACTTTTTACTTTCAGAACATGTTTAAGCACACTAAAATTAACATTGGGCATAAATCATAATTTAACAATAATTAACAATAAGATTATATAAAGATATTAAATATGCAATATGTCGACGAGAAATTGTCCTCTTGTGCAGTTTCTATGATTTTTGACTTTATACCATTTGAGTATGATTTTAAAAAATCTCAAGGAATTCATTAATATTTATAAAGTTTTAATAATGTGGACTTGAAAAAAGTTTCAGGTACTTGAATGTCTGTTCCCTGATCTTCTGTCGCTCACATAAGATAATATAATTTTTTTAAATTATCACTGAAAATGTTCAAATTTAATCTTACTGCTTTGAGCATTTAATTGGCATAAATTTTGATGCACACATTGATCTCAACTAAAACAATGTTCTTGCAAATGTGTTTGTAAATATTAGACAATTTCATATGTTTTTGAGAATGTTTTATCCCGCTTGTCGTGTTAAGAATCGCTTGCGTAAGAAAAGTAAAAATTCAATTGCCGTACATCAATTACCGATCAAAAATAATAATAAATAAAAATAACATATTCAATATATTTTACAAAAAATGCACTCGTTTTCCAGGAGGTGAGGCTTTCTGGTCTCCTAAGATACAATTTTAAAGTTGCTCATAAATTTTAAATCCAGGATGATACCTAAAAAGTTTGAGAATTTTCGTATATTTTGTCTAATAGGTAAGCATAGAGCAGACCTCACCAGCGAGGAGAAATTTCAGGAATTATCCTCAAATGACAGTTGTGGCTTTTCCACCACTACGACTCCTCACTGTGTTATCTACGTCACAAAAGTTGGAAGAAAGCACGCGGCATCAATCACGACCCCAAGTTTTCCCGTTTTTTATGCTGAGTGAGGAGTCGCAGTGGTGGAAATGCTACATCTGGCATTTGAGAATCCCTCTCCTGGTTCCCTAGTCCACAACCTAACAACTTTTAGAGTAATAAATTTATATGAAAAATTTTTCAGAGTGTTCAGAGGATGTCACTCAATTAACCTTTTGTCGAATTAGAATGAAAAAAATGAAAAATGGAAGGAAGAGACAATGAAAAAAGGAAGAGACAATGAAAGAATGTGGAATATCCAAAGTACCCGTTGGAAAGTGAATGGTAAATGTACAAATGTATAAAATTTATATAAAAAAAGGTACTCTTCAAAACTCACAATTTTTTTGTTATTTTGTTTATTAACCATCTGCCTCCGCTGAGTTATTCCCACTCCAGCGCTATAGAACGTGTTTCCCATAGTCCCCACCAGGCGGCCGATTTGACGATATATAACGATAACGATTAATTGAGCAGGCAGAGAGTTAAATAAAAAAATATTAAAAACCTTTTTTAAAAAACGGATGCGAACAATATGTGGATGATTGCCAAAAAGTTTACCATTTTAAGTCCCTATTATTTTTCACATATCCTGTGACTAAAGAATTTTATCTAAATATATCTGAGCAAAGTACTCACATCAGGGCATAATGTAGGAAAGTTTATTATAAATAAAAATCTTTGAAAAATTTCAGTTTCGCGATGTCCCAAACTACAAATATAAAATAGAAAATTGCTAAATAATATCAAAAATATTTTTATTAATAATTTTGGCTTATTAAAGTCGATTTAAATTAGTTAAAAAAGATGATTATGGAGTGATAAGTTGAATATTTTACAGCTAAAGATGCGAAAAATCGTTCCAAAGTCTGTTCCCAAGTTTTGTGTCAGGTTTTACGATTTTTCTATTTTAAGATAAAACTTGAAGATCGTGACTCAAACTATTCAAAATACGACATAGATTTGTTAATTTAAGTTAACGAAGATTTTTATACAGTTGAAAATCGATTTCTCATCAGTATTTCCAAATAGCAGTCAATAATAATTGATAATAATAATTTTTGCACAATGTTTTCCATATTTTTCATAATTTTTACCTGTTTTTGGAATATTTTTAAGATTCTTCAGATATTTATATGGTCAAGGTCGAATGTCATATATTGCGAATTTAGTGACTTTTGAGGTTAGGGACGTCCGATTTCATGTTTTCCTCTCAAACTCCCCGAAAATGATTTCCATTCCTAAAGTAGTACATCAACTTCCTATGTATTTACATTACTTAAAGACATTCAGAACTCAAGTAAGACTCCATGCTTCTATTACGCAGAAACATAGGTGTAGGAGTTATTTTCACATAGAATTCATAACTATCACAAATATATTCCTTGATCTCTCTATTTCGTTTTTTCATACTCTCTTGGGTTGGTCGTGTTTAAAAAAAAGACATTTTAAGCGGCATGGAATAATTATTTTTTCGGAAATTTCGTGATCTAATATGGTCAACTTTTTGGCAATCACCCATATGCAGAATTTTATTAACTTTCATTTTTAAAAAACAAAGTTCACAGCGGATGAAAAATGTGGTCCAAAAATCAATTTATCCCGACACTACCATACAAAACATGACGTTTGAATGACGTGACGTTTCTTTCTCCAAACCATTGGCAAACCTACTTCAATACTTTTAGGGCTTATACAACACATTTATTCCTCCCTCTGACAAAAAATGGTTTAAAATGACATTTTTTGGGACATTTTTCGTTCTTATTTTTGTTTACAAAATATATAGTACCGGCGAGAATTATGAGATCAGCCGTTCCTTGTTAGTTGCATTATATCAGATAATTTCGAAAATACACAAATTAAAATTGTTTGCTCAAAGTAGCATGCAAGATATCAAAATTCTGCGTCCAACGACCACGATTTTAAGGATTAATAAATGCAAGACATTTATAGGCGCTGTCCCATTCAAAGTATTTTTGTGCATTTTTTCAGATGACATTGCAAAAAAGTCTAAATTTCAAAATTTTGAAAATTTTGAATAACTCCTGAAATAATGGATATTTTTAAGACTTCTTGGTCTCTTTTTCAAGATAAGTTAACGTAGAATATCACAATTGTGTCAAGAATATCCTAGTATGGTTTCCCTGAATTTTGCCAAAGTCTAAACATGAAAAAAAGTTCGTAAAAATTTGAACTTGTAAAATCATTTAAAAAAGAAATGTTAAGAATAATTATACTGCATATTGTAATAAAATTTAGTTAACTATTGCTAGTTGTTACTTTCATAATTTTAAAAAATTCTTTTTTCGAGTGTAAGAATCGTTTGAATTTTTACGACTTTCTTGTTTCAAGTTTAGACTTTGGCAAAATTCACGAAAATTTTACTAGGATGTTCCTGACACAACAGTCATATCCACTATTTCAGAAGTTATTCAAAATTTAAGGAAACTTTGAAATTTGGACCTTTTTGGCAATATCTTCTTAAAAAACTCATAAAAACACTTCATCTTGGAATCATTAGATGCAGAATTTTGACACATTTCGTGCTATTTTGAAGATCCCATGTCGGCATGGGATTTGGCTCTAATTCAGGATACATGATTGTTTGGTAGTGAAAAAAACCCACCAAATATATATATTTTTTTAAATGACATATATCTTTGGTTCTAATTGATCGATTTAACTTTTTGACGTCTCAATTGACTTGTTATAATATACACTTCAAAATAGAAAAATAATCAAATAATTTTTTAAAATTTTATAAAATAAACAAAAATTAAAAACGCGATGACCAAAAAATACATTAAAAATTTTTTTTAGAGGAAGGTATAAGTGTGCTCTACAAGCCCTAAAAATATTGGAGTGGGACTGCGACTGGTTTTCGAGAACAAAATTCAAACGTTACGTCTTATATGGAGCGGCGAGGTTCGGTAGGTCGAAAAAAGTATCTGTGGACAAATTCATTTCCAGACCACAATTTTCGAAAAAAATGTAGTACTTTTTTATTTAATAAATAAAATGCCAGATAAAAATTTGTTAGTTCTTGAAGAGTACCGTATGTATGTACTTTATTTATACTTCTATTTTTTACGAGTTTTAGAGTCTTCCAAAAACATTAAATATAAAAAAAAACTTTCATATTCAAACTTTTTCTTATCCTAATATCTCACCCCAAATAAAAAACAAATCTTACTGTTTCTAAAATGTTTCTCAAAAAAAATCATCCCTCCTTCCATTTCCCTGGCTTTACAGCCTAACCTAAATTTAAATAAATTTTCTTAAATTACATTACATTGTTAAGAGGGAATGGCATCTCAACACAATACACCTTTCACTTGCAAAACTTCATTCTTCCTGCCCATTCTTCGCCCCTTCTGTCTCCCTACTCCTTTTATCTATCTTTGTACCCTCACACATTCCTCTCTTATCTTGTCGTCTTTATTCCTGTCATTTTTCCTTCTCACTCTTCAACTTTTATCACACCACTCCACCCTACTAACTTCAAAAGTTTCATTCCTGCTCCACACCTAGTTCAGGTCAGGAGCGAAGACCCTACAACTTACGAGCCAACCTACCCTCCACTCATCACGACTTTCGTCTCTTCGCCATTGCCTTCCTCGCTACCATTTTACGCTCATTACACGTTAATCCGACATTTTCTCTTTTTGCTCTGCTATTCACATCATCTCGCTTCACTCAGCATCTGCCACTTCTTGTTTCCTGTCTTTGTCTTCATGCTCCTTCTCTTCTTTCTTCTCCTCTTCCATCTTCCTTTCCTCGTTTCCTATCTTGCTATCAACTCCAGTCACCTTCATTGTCCCTTCTGTTTCGTTCCATCTCCAGACTGTCCCTCCCACCTTCGCTCTCATGTACTTCACATACACGCTCCGTTCTCACCTAGCCTCCTTCTCTCCTTCATCAACCAATCTTGCACTTCTTCTTCTCTCTCTGTCAAATCTTCTTCTCTCTCTGTTAAATCTTCTTCTACCCAGAACTCCAAACCCCGCAGCCTTCTTTTCACGTTTAGGATTTCCATCTTATTTTCCTACATTTTCAATTTGAGCATCAGCCCCCCGTCTATTTTCCACGACTTCTCTATCTTCGGCACTACATTAGTACATGCGGCCAAGATCCCTACCACACTTGTCACCTCGTTGTCTTCCTGTTTAACTCACAGTACCTTTATATTTCTTCTTTTCTGCCCTCTTTCTTCCTTCTCTCTTTCCCATTCCTTTGTCGTCAGCTTCCGCAGATGGTACTCTCCTCTTCTCCTGTCTGACAGCCCATGTCTTGTACTTCTTTCCCATTCTTCCCTCTTATCAACTTTAAAATTTTCAACTTGAGCTGCTCTACCTTTTTTGACACCGCTTCCATCGCTTCTTCTGACTTCTCCTGGGACTCAGCTCTTTTCCGTCTCACTTGTTCTCTGTCTCACCACCACTCACCTTTCAGGTACCTTAGAAATTGCTCCTGCAGTTTCTTAACTTCTACCATCTTCCCTTTGACCGAGTCTCCCGCTTTATTATTCCTCCGATCTCCAATTTCTTTCTCTCCTTATTTCCGTTACCGCTTCTTTCTTCCCTGGTTCACGCCGCTGCTACTCAACCTTCTTTCCTTCCGTCGTAACACGCATTCATTTCCCGCTAGCTTGTCACCCAGCTAACCACTGACCTGCGCACTTCTCTCCAACCTTTCCTCTCTCCTCACCTTCTCAACCCAACACAAAAACCGTCTGACTACGCAAGTCAATTCCAACTCTTTACGCCTGCGCGTCACGATAGACTTTTATTCCTTCCGGTGTCGCTGCCTAACCTCTAAACCTGCACGTGCTTTCTTCTCGAAGTCAATTATCATCTCCTGCACTGCATACACCAATTCACCTTCACTTCCACATTACCTTACCCTCTTATCACTTCTTTCAACTCCGTTCCTCCGTAAACACCGATAAAATCACCACCGCTCCTTTCGTCCATCCATTCACCAATACCGGCACACCGGAACTTCCTGAAGAGTGCCGTTTTCTATACAATATTCAGATTAATTACAAAGATATCTAGAATCAATTAAACAACTATTCAGAAATATTTTCCAGTAGAACTGTAGAAGTTATAAATAAATTTTTCTCGTTTCGTTTTTAAAAACTAAAGAATCCGTTTTTGTTGTTGGAATCAACTACCAATTACTTAGCAATGACTCCTTACTATCACTTTTTGTGAACTGATAATAACTGTAATTATAAAGTAATTTATGATCGATTCCGTAAAGGAACGGTATTTATTTAATCACAAATAACTTGTATTTAAACACAAATTTGTTTATTAAATAACAAATTATTTATTAATTTTCATTAATCCAACTCAGAAAATCTTATTGTCTCTAAACTGTTAACATTTAGTTTTAATTCAATGACTAAACACTGATAATCCCAATGAAACCATTTTCATCCATTCATTTGTTTATAACAAATTCCATAAATTTTTGAACTTCTACAGTTCTATTGACAAATATTTCTGAATAGTTGTTTCATTAATTCTAGATATATTTGGAATTAATCTGAATATTTTATAGAAAACGGTACTCTTCAAGAATCAACAAATTTTTATTTGATATTTTATTTATTAAATAAAAAAGTACTACATTTTTTTTATCGCCTAAGAAAAATGTATGCAGAATTTTATTAACTTTCGTTTTACAAAAACGTTCAAATCGTTTGAAAATTGTGGGGTCTGCAAATGAATTTGTCCACACTTTTTTTTGCCCTACAAACCACGCCGCGCTACATACAAGACTCAGGTCTTGTATGTAGGTCTTGTTTTTTTTTTCGAAAACCAATCGCAGTCCCACTTCAATATTTTCAGGGCTTGTTGTGCACTCTGACAAAAAAAAATTAAAATAAAAAATGTAAGAATGCATTTTTTAGGTTTCGCGTTTTTAATTTTTATTTTTTTTTTTAAATTTTCAAAAATTATTTGGTTTTTTTTCTATTTTGAAGTGTACCTTATAACAAGTAAATTGAGACGTCAAAAAGTTAAATCAGTCAATTAGAACCAAAGATATGACATTTTTTTAAAAAAGTTCCCAAAAACTCAAAGTCCCATAACTCCGCCATTTTTTCGAATTTTCGAAAAATCTTTGGTGGGATTTTTGTCACTACAGAATAATCATACATCCTGACTTAGAACCAAATCTCATTCCGATATGAAAATTGCCGTGATCTGATGACATGGACTCCACCCCCTGTACTTTCCACGGGTAAAATGTAGCCAACATTTTTTGCTTTGGTATCCATGCGGTTCAGTTTATAAGGTTAAGATGTATTATAATACGTAGGTTACTCTCTAAATTTGAATCAACAAAATATAACTGATTGGGAGTAGAATTCTACTAATTGCCATTGTTAGTATTGAGACCCTGATAACATTGGTCGACAAAAAGTGACCTACATATCTATGGAATGAGACATATCATTTCCGAAGTATTTTTTTATGAAAAATTTTCAATCTAGAGTAAAACGATATACATATTGTTTTAAAAATGAAAGTGGAATATGATTTTGATGAGGTTTATTAATCCTGAATTCAAATGCTAGGACAAACCTTATACTTTTGCTTGGGACACAACTGCTGTGCCGTTTTGGGGCAGCAGACGTCCCACAACCGCGCAAGCGCTGTACTATTTATACTGGTGGAGCAACTGTTTCCCAGTTTTGGGGCAGGAGCCGCCACAGTGGGATATAATGATTAAAAAATGCTCAAAATACGATTCCGGCTAAAATTGGGAACCGATTTGTAAATCCCTTTGCTTCTTCATAAAGAAAGCTTTGTAACGATGAAAATTTTCGAATCTCGTTTTTTGACATTTCCCGACCTAATTCGACCCCAGGAATTCGAAAATGAGGTTTTTAAAAAGTGTATGTGTGTGTGTTAACAATACCTTTTGAATAATAACTCGAAAACTACTTAAGCTAGGGCCATGACATTTTGAGGAATTATAGTCCCAAATAATGTCCATAATTCAGTAGGTTATCAGTCGGAACAGATAAGAAGAAGCAGTTTTTATTCAATTTTACATTTTTCTTAAAAATCGTTTTATATGTTATTTTTCTTTTGCAATTTTGGTTATAGTCAAGAAAATTTACTTCAGACTTGAAGGTTGTCCTAAAATACACCTTTTTCTACCAAAAAGGATTGAGGTTAATTAACTAAATATCTTGATATAACAAAAAGTAAATATGAAAAATACGAAATTTTCAATAATTTTTATCACTGTTTTTTAAGTAATGAAAGACTTTCAATACATAATTTTTTTAAATATGTGATGGCATTCAGTTGATAAAAATCAATAGAATGTTTGTCATCATCTTCAAACAAAAAATTACCTCGTCTAAAATTTTTGAATTTTGGATTTTTTCGTTTATAAGTAAAACTTTTTTTCAATTTTGGGAATATAGCAATATTGTAAATACCAAATTTATTCTTTTTGACGAGAAGAATCGATTGACCTATTTTAAAACCTTTTATGATGAACTATATTTATAATATATAAAATTTAAATTATTTTTACGTTTAAATCAAAGTTTTTCAATTTTGGAAATACAGCAATATTATATGAACCAAATTTATTCCTTTTGACGAGATACATCGATTTACCTATTTTAAAACCTTTTATAACTAACTATATCTGTAAGAGATAAAATTGAAAAAATTTTTTACGGTTATATCAGAAAAATTTTTTCAATTTTGGGGATATAGCAATATTATAAAAAACAAATTTATTCCTTCTGATGAGTCGAATAGAATAACCTACATATTATTAATTGTGAAAAAAACAACCTTTATGAGGAAGCACTGTATTCATGAAATGAACACAATTAATATACACTCCAACATGACCAAAACACCAAACTATTTTTTAATTAAAGCTAAATAAATTCTTAAGAAATCAGCCGATTTTTGAAAAAGTTGTTAATTTTTTTAAACATAAGTGTAAACTTTGCAACAATTGTTCAGATTGAGTTAAAATAATATGAAATCGATAAATAAACATTCGGTAAGTACTATTTGATAGTTTATAATAAATAGATAATTTTTATTAACAATTGTATTGTTATAAACAGTCTGAGATTTTGTATTGAATCCAGCTTAAAGTAATGTGCAAGCATTATAAAATAAATGGTAGTATCTTTCTTATTGTTAAAAACAAATAATATAAACAAATGCAGAGTTTGAACAATTTTTGAAAATTTAAGGTAATTTTTTTTGGTTTGTATCAATAGATTTGCCAGTGATACTTCACTACAGTCCATTGTGATTTCATAACAAATGTGATTGTTATAAACAAATGGTATAGACAAATTCACTGGTTAAGCAATTTTTTTAAAGTGTCAGGTACTTTTTTTGGAAATTTGTTTCAATTAATTTGCCAGTGATACTTCAGTATAGTGTATTGTCATCTGATTAAAAATTTGATTGTTATAAACAAATGGCATAAACAATAAACTCTTCCACTAATAGCATACACTTTAGTTACAAAAAACTGCATATTCGGAAACGTTTAAAAGCAGATGCTAAGGAATAAATAGCACCGTGTCATAGAAGTGAAAAATTATGAGTTACACAAAAAGTGTATTTATTACGATCAAAATATTCTTCATATCATAAAAGCATACCTTTTCTATTTGACAGAAATATTATTTTGCAGAAACAAATGTGCTGTTGAATTGATAACAACCACTTTAGCTATATGGTCACTCCATGAATGATCATCTGAAAACGATTGCGGTCATATTTCAGAAAAAATTTTTAATTGGTCTATAATTATTTCTAAAAATCCTAGATTCGATTCGTGAATTTTTAGTATAATAAATTATTTATGAAGCCAGAAAAAATTTTTGTAAACGTGTGGACGCGTAAAAAATGGCGATGGTACGTCACTTTCAAAATGAATTAAACACTAACACTTTTCGTAAAGTTTGATAATTTATTTCAAGCAAAATACACTACCGAAAATTTTAGAACTTGTTTCAAAACAAAGATTAATACGAACCTTTTGCACGGTATTCAGTGAACTTGCTTATCAAAATTTATTGCTTCAGATTTTCGTCTTCGAAAACCTGAAAATTAGCAAAAAAAAAACACCACTTTCAAACCCGCGTATTTCCGAATATACATTTTTTAAAAAAGTTTTCTCTATGCGAATAATTTATTTATATTTATATTTATCACTCACAAAAACTTCGTGGATGTACTTTACGCAATTTAAAAGAAAACCACGCAAAGTACATCTGCGACGTTTTTGTGAGTGATAGATGTAAGTATAAATAATTTATTCACATAGAGAAAACTTCTTTTAAAAATGTATATTCGGAAATACGCGGGTTTGAAAGTGGTGTTTTTGGCTAATTTTCAGGTTTTCGATGACGAAAATCTGGAGGAATAAATTTTGATGAGCAATTTCACTGAATACCGCACAAAAGAGGTTGGTATTAATCTTTGCTTTGAAACAAGTTTTAAAATTTTTGGTAGTGTATTTTGCTTGTAATAAATTATCAAACTTTACGAAAATAACACATTTTGACAGGTCACTTTAAACACATTTTTCCTCTCCTATTTCAACTATATAACTCCGAAATATCATTATAGATTATAAATTTAAATCATCCCTAATCGTACTGTTTTTCTCTACTTAATTTTAAATAAATAACTTTAGTGATTAATTCATTTTGAAACTGACGTACTATCGCCGTGTTTCACACGTCCACATGTTTTCAAAAATTTTTTCTGGCTTAATGAAAAATAAATTATTATACTTAATATACACGAATCGAATCTTAGAAATATAAGAAATTATTATAGACCAAATAAAATTTTTTTCTAAAATATGACCGCAATTGTTTTCAAATGATTATTCATGGAGTGACCCTATAACCAAAACGGCAGCTTCGCATATGCAAATTTCTTCTTCACAAATATTGTTTTAAATTATTTAGAATCTATCTTTTAAAATACATTCTTAACCTAGGTTTACAGATACTTTTTTTATATATTTTAGACTTCGAAAATCTTAACCATACGGAAAAATTTGAAACAGCAAACAGCTAAAAAAATTGGAAAAATCATTATTCAAATATTGGTCTAAATGATTTAGAACTCCTTGAAATGCTTTTATAAGATAAGTTTTATGAAACATTATAATCTTTATACTTAAACAATTTTTAGCTCTACCGAAAAATTGCACACACCAACCGTCTTAAAAAATGTGTAAAAACATTTTTCAGTTATTGGTTCAAATGATTTAAATTATTTTAAAATGAATTTTTAAGATAGGATTAAGATTTTTTAAAAATTTGAACTTGGAGTTTTTTTATGAATGTGGTCTGGTTTTTTCCTAAGATCTACCAACTGTTCAGACAACTAAGAGACGTAAAGCGTGCACCTATGACGCGGTGCGTTCTGGGTTCGAATCCCGGTCTCTTGCGAATTTTAATGCGATGCGTTTTTCTAGTGTTGTGTGTATAATATTTAAGATTAAGTTCAGACAGATGACACTTACGGGCGATTTAGAATATTAATTAAGAAAATATAAATTGAAAGTAAGAAAGTAAAAAGGATAAGAGAGCGATTGAAAGCTAGAATATAGGATATGCAAATATATTTATTGTTTAATGATTTTACATTTAAATTACTTTTCATTTGAATCAATATTTTAATGCGATTGCTTTAAATATACGTAATACGACATTGCTTTTGCATCCAACTTCATTGTATTCAGCTTAATAATATTTTTTTATGAAATGAATTTTACTAAGTCCGTTGAAATTAATATTTCTTTTAAGGAGGTAATAAAAATATAATTAAGTCACTAACGCAAAAATTATTAGCATATGCCTTGGAAGTAACTGTGTATTTCTTTGATCGTTGTTGAATATGCCGAACGTTATTGTTATATACAAATTGCTTAAACAAATACACTGTTTAAGAAACTTTTTAAAGTTTGTGGTACTCTTTTTGTAAATTTTTTTGAATTGGTTTACCAGAGATATTGCAGAACAGTATATTGTCATTTCACGACAAACCTTATTGTTATAAATAAATTACATAAACATATTCGCTGTTTGAGTAATTTTTTAAAGTTTGGGGTACTTTTTTTGTAAACTTGTTTGAATTGAAAAAATTTCCAAAAAAAAGTACCCGAAACTTTCAAAACTTGCTCGAACTCTGAATTTGTTTATATTATTTATTTATAACAATAAGAAATATACTACCATGTTTTATGATGCTTGCACATTACTTTAAGCTGGATAACAGACAAAAATCACTTCACAAATATTCAAAATCAATACAATATCTCAGATTGCTGTTTTAACAATACATTTGTTGATAACAAATTATTTATTATAAACTATAAAACAGTGCTTAACTAATGTCTATTTCTCGATTTCACATTAATGGCACTCAATCTGAACAATTTATGCATTGTTACTGTATCGGCATTTTAAGAAAAATAATTTTTTCAAAGTTTACACTTAAATAAAATAAAATTAACAACTATTTTCAAAAATCGGCTCTTACAGATTTCTTAAGAATATATTTAGCTTCAATTGAAAAGAAAAGAATTGCTAATCAGTTCACAATTTTATGATTTTAGAATCATATTTTGAACATTTTTTCATCATTATTCCCCACTGTGAGCCGTGCCATATGTCAAGGATAACAGTTGACCCTTAGGTGGTGCCTAATATTTTTCAGAGCACGATTACAAATTCCTAAAACTTTTTCTACATATGCAAAATTAAAATTATTCTTATTTAGTAATGCATTACTGTCCATGAATAAGTTGGAAATATTTAATATATTTAAACTATTTCTCAAATTTTTTTATGATGAATTTGCATGCAAAAGAAGACGAAAGAAAGAAAGGAAGTCTAAGTTTTTACATTACACCAAGTGTTCACTAAATACTCTTCATCTTTTCATACTAATGGTCACTGTGAAATTAGTGATTTTAAAGTGAAAACTAAAGAGTCTACGGATGTTTACGATCATAAATATCTTCAATTTTTCCTTAAAAAGTTAAAAGTTTTAATAAATTAAATATTTCAATTTATGGATTACTAAATAAGATTTATTTTAATTTCACATATCTAAGAAAATTTTTAATATTTTTAATCGTGAAAATGCACTGAATCTGAATTTGTAGGCCTCAAGCTCCTAATCGTTAAATTATTATCAAAGTTTCTATTTACGCAGATGAATTGGAGTTGGGTTCCTGCTGAGACAATCCCTTTGTTCTGTGCTTTGCTTAAGACCAACTCAATAAAATTCATCCGCATAAATAAAAACTTCGATAAATAATTTGACGATTATGATGTTGAGAGTTAAAAATTCAGATTCAATGCATTTTCACGATTACAAATATCTAAAAAAAAAAAAAAATAGTCTTATTTAGTAATCCATAAATTGAAATAGGTGATTAATATATTTAAACTTTTAACTTTTTAAGGAAAAATTGGAGATGTTTATGTTCGGAAAAATCCGTAAAGTCTTCAGTTTTAACTTGCAAATCACTAATTTTACAATGACCATTAGTATGAACAGATGAAAAGTATTTAGGGTACACTTGCTGAGATGTAAAAGCTTAGTCCTAAGAGACTATTGAATTACACTAGAGATTATAAACAAGGCTTTCAAATTTAATATTAAAATAGAATCAACCCAATTTGGACAAATTCAAAAAAAAAAAAAAAGAAGGCATCCAATCGAGTCCTCTTCCTTCCTTTTTTTCTTTCGTCTTCTTTTGCATGCAAACTCATTGTCAAAAGACAAAATTTCGAAAAAAAGTTTAAATATATTAAATATTTCCAATTTGTCCTCACTGTTCTGAAAGTGTTAGCTTATGTTGATTACAGAAATTTTTATGAAATTTAAGAAACTTGTCAGAAACCGTATCTGAAAATTTTCAAAATGTAACTGAATTTTTTTTCAGACCAGAAATTCACATATCTCAAAGAATCATTTTATGAATTGACAAAATCAATGCAAACAATGATTCCGACACGATATGCAAATCTCCCAACCTTAAGTTTCCGGCTCTTTAGAGACAACGCACTCAAACGAGACAAGAGGGAGAGAAGAAACCAAAAAGAGAGTCAACCAAACCAACCTCTCACTCTCTCTTCTCCGTCTCCGTCCTACTCACAGTACAGGGAAAAGTGCACCAACATGTTTCGAGGTCAATTTATACCTCCTCATCAGGGTGAAAATGGGGTTATTATATATTAAAACATATGTAAACAATATCTATTAATAATCCGTTCTTTTCATTATCAAAAAATACCTAAAAGTATTCCTCTAATTTTTTATAAAAACTTTATAAAACTATCAAAAACCTTGTTGTATTTTACCAAATCCTTTTTTAAATTAATATCTTTGTTCCCTTCCCTCTTTATAAACAACATCTCAGTGAATTCTCTCTTTCTCTGATGTCTCTCATTATGCAAAATTTTTACGTCCTCCCAATTAAAATCATGACCGTGTGTTAATGCATGTTTGGACAGAACATTATGATACTTAGCATTCCCAATTAAGTTTCTCTGGTGTTCATTTCTTCCGATTTTTAACATTCTTCCTGTCTGTCCTATATATGCTACATTACAATCACTACAATTAATTTTATAGACAACTCTTTGTTTGTCAAGTTTATCATATTTATCTTTTCCCAATTTAATAATCTTATTACTTTTAAATGGAATACGAAAAATTGTGTGTAAATTAAGTTGCTTCAAGAGTTTTCGTAAAATCTGTGTAATTTTTACAAAATACGGTAAAACAACAGTATTAAATCTGTTAAATTCTCTAGCATCATTACTATTATTATTATTATTTATCGGCATTTGGAACTCGAAAGTTCATTGCCTCATCTACCCGAGACCGCCACGTGTTTCTATCCTGTGCATCATCCATCCACTCATTATAATCATATCCTAGTTCTACCAAATCTTTTTTTAAATTATCCC
>JBAGKK010404702.1:0-18185 GCA_037177015.1 Euceroptres primus
AGTTTCTATAATATTTGTCTGAGTAAAGACGATTTATGTTTTAAAAAATAATTGAATTTGGGGAAATTTTCTTTTCACTTTTTCCGTTTTCTTATTTAAAATATACATCGGGAAAAAAAACTTTTAATAAAAACAGTTCCGTCTTCTCATTCTCAACAAGCCCATATGTTTTTATTTCAGTTTCTTGAACTTGAAAATTTGGATAACATAAGACGCTTGGACAATACTTTTTCGCGTTTTCGAGCGCTCGTCCCCTTATTGCATCCAGTCCTTCAATTTTACTGACTTTCAATACGTGTGTTAAAATGATTGAAACTTATCTTTAAAAGATGCGATTTTCGATTTACGTGTTTAAATACTTCATCAAGTATAAAGAAGAAAATTATTCACTGCACATATGTACTAACACTGTGGCGTTGCGGATCACGACACAGGACAAGCTTATACGTTAGCTTGCGTTAGTGATCACTCTTTAGAACGGTTAGGAACAAGGATCTCTTAAATAAATCGTTAACTCGATTAAAATAAATTTAATGTTTATTTTAAGGTAATTCTTCATTCTTCATTCAGACCATTTTTATTTAAGGTAATTTCTTCATTCTTCATTCAGACCATTTTTATTGTTCTACAATCCCAACGTTTCGAGATCTATATTATGATCTCCTCTTCAGGGGAACATCATGAACATGATTCAGGGGAACAAGTCATGATCATGATCATGATTCAGGGGAATATCATGATCATGATTCAGAGGAAAAAGTCATGAATTATTATAAAATAAAAATAAAATTCAGTATTATCTTACCTAATTAGGTTAAAATCATGATAACAACAAAAAACGGTTATCAGACTTGTATTCTAAAACAAACAGAACTGAAATTTAGTTTGAGGTTAGGTTTTTTAAATTCAAGAGAAAAAAATATTATATTTACTTTTTTAAAAAGACAGCAAAGTAAAATCGATGGTATAGTAAATTGATTTGTCCAACTTGTGTAAAATTTAAGTTAAAATGAAACAATGATAAACAAGAAACGTGAGACCGCGAGCAAACACGTTCCGCTCTCAAACACTACCAGTCTTCTTTTTCTTTGCTTGTGGCCTCTTGCTAGGTTAGTAAACAGCTCTTATCAATTCACTATAAACACAGAGGTTAAATAGCCAATAATAATTAATAATGCATCAAGTAGGTATCTAGTCCAAGATCAGTCAGCGATGTGACCCAGAATTCTGTGTAGACTTTCGTGATTAATTCCAAAAGTAAGTAAGTCCGTGGAGAGTAGAGAAAGATCCAAAGGCAAGTAATAATCGCAAACAATCAGCGCAAGTGTAAACATGGCTCCTCCGTAGTTGGTCAATCCCACGACGAGGTCGTAACGAGGTTTCTCATCAAAAGGATGGATAAGTCAGGGATGGCCAACTACGCAGGGCCGCGCTAAAATTCAAGTATATATAACTATTTCTCATAATAGATTAAGGAATTAAATTCCCCTTTGTAAAGAATTTTCCCACCTCGCTCACAGTCTCAACATCATGGTGAAATAAAAGTTCGTTAAAGTCCACCTGGTCGGGAAACGAGAATGGAGAGCGGGAATTAAAAAACGCGAAAAATTTAGGTCGACTCTCTGAAAGGAGGCGACAATCAAAAATCAAGTGGTCCAGGCTTCTGAGCTCCACTCCACAGACGCAATCTATCTGAAGGTTATCCTATCCCATATTAGCAAAGTGCTCCCCAGTACAAATGTGCGAAGGTCTAAGACGCGTAAAGAGGCTGATGCACCTTCGAGGCAGGTTGATTACCGAGAACCAAGGACGCGGCGTTTTAACTGTAACCCGAGAGAGATATTTTCTCAAGGAACCTGTGATCGGACTAAAAGGCCATAAAAGACAGCAGCAGAACTCGAAGTCCCTCTGTAAATTTGATTTCAGATCCGAAGGTGGGACGCAGCATTGCCTTATCACGGGAAGTCTAGAAGCTTTCTTGGCTACTCTGTCAGCAGAGTCATTACCAGGAATATTGAAGTGGGATGGAATCCAAACTAAATCAATAGATAAACCCATCCCACGACGCGACATCTTGAAAGTAGTTGATCGATAATCCTGGCAACATAAGGAGCCTGAGCGGCCTTAAATCTGTCTCGGATAGAAGCTAGGGCCGACTGTAAATCCGACAGGATGCAGTATTTGGCAGATGTTAGCAAAATAATTTACTCAAGTGCAAACTGGCTGGCACGCAGTGCCGCTGAAAGAACTGAGGTCCACTCCAGAAGTTAAACCTAAACCTAAAGTTAAAGCTAAACCTAAAGTTGCTAGAAGGCAAAAAGTACCCACAGCGAACTCTCTTAGACAAGGGATCGACCGAACCGTCTGTAAACACCTGAATAGATTCCGAGAAAGAGGTTATTATTAGCTCTTTGAAAGTGGCTCGCGGATCAGAGGACAGTTTACAGGCCATACCTAAATTAAAGTCCGGGTTAAATTCCGAAAAGAGACCCGACCACTGAAAATCAAAATAGGATGGCCTGGAAGGGGTGTAGGAAATGTCAGTGAGTTTCCCGATCGAGAAAAAGGCCAAAAGCAAGCAAGTCCTTTCCAAATAAACCCTAAACCTCCTACCTCCAGGACTAGAAGCTAACGACTGCAATTTACGGATAAGAGGATTTTGTCGCCAAGCGAGGTTTCTTATGATCCTATTAGAGACAAGCGACCGGAAAAGGGAGCGGAGGCTCATTGGCTTCTGCAAGAAGGTATAACCTCGGGCTAGATCTCATACAACCGAGTGCAACTCTGAGGGTGGTGAACTGGACTGAATCTAAAATTTTAAAGGCCGATTAAGCGGAGCGCCCCACTCAAGGCAAGCTCTGACCAAGTTCCGGTAAACGATCATAAGGCAGGTAAATGGAGCACTCCAAGTGACTATAGAGATCACCTTGAGAATGTTTACCGCTTTATCGGCCTTGGCAGCAATGTACTTTATATGGGAGACCGAAGTGAACCGTCTATCGAGGATTATCTCCAAGTACATTAAGGTGTCCTGGTATGGTATCTCGACTTCATAGATACAAAGGGAGATCGCCACTAAGTCAACATGAGCTCTTGTGAAAATGCAAAGTTGACTTTCGAGATCAAGATCGAAAGACCCAGAGTTCGGAGCCAAGGGAAGAGAGTGACGATAGCCTCCCGAAGAAGATCTTGAGCTCGATCGAGGTTTATATACGTCACATACAATAAAACGCCATTCGCATACTTGACAACGCGAACTTCGGGGAGAAGATGGCCGTCAATTAATCTGAACATGATGTTAAAAAGAATGGGGGACAAGACACCACTTTGGAGAACCCCAACCCGACTAATCCTAGGTTCTTCCTGATCTTATCCATAAAAGAGATTCCTTTTAGAGGTCAGGAAAGAGACGACGTTGATGATCCTTTCTGGAGCTCTCAGATCCTTAAATGAGACGACTTATTTCCCAGGTAGGACGGTATTAAATACCCCCTTAAGATCGATTGCCAAGGCTTAGGTACCCTTAGAGTTGCAAAAGCTACGAAGGATATCCGTCGCAACTGTGGAAACACCGTTCAGAGAAGATCTTTTCCTCCTGAAACCAAACTGGAAGTTGGGAATCCAATTCTTATGCTCGGACAAATATTCCAAATGTCGTTGAATGAGCCTTTCGAAGAGTTTCGCAAAAGTGGAGATGAGGGAAATCGGACGAAAACCCTTACCCCCAGGTTTCGGGATCAACGAGACCAGAGTGTTTCGCTAGGACTCAGGAAAGGAAGAGACAGCAAACATTCGCTTATAAAGCTTCAACAGAAATTCCAAGACTGGAGTGGAAAAGCCTCGGATGACCTCATAAGAGATGCCATCCAGGCTCGGCACGGACCGGAATTTACAGGAGGTAAGAGTAGTAGAGAATTCCTGTTGAGAGAAGGGCCGGTTCATAACATCAGACTCATCAACATCCAGAATTGGGGGAATCAAGACTGGGGGTATGTCCGCAGAGACCAGATCTTCCTGAAGCTTAAAGATGACAGTGGAGTTAGGATTCGAGGAGACTCCTGTGTTAGAGGCATTTTTCCTTGATGCTAGAGATCTGACCGTGTGCCAGATCGTAGGGACGCGATTGGACGGATCCAATGACTCGCAAAAATCACAAAAGGACAAATGCTTAATAGACCTAAGCTCCATTTTGAACTGATTATCAACCTTGTTAAAAAGAGCTCTCTCAGCAAAAGTTTGGTTGGCCAAGTACATTTTACGAGCCCGTCTTCTCCTCTCTTAAGCCTGATCACGCATTCCACGACAAAGGCTGTGATTTCTTAGAGCCTGTGTGAGAAGAAGGGTGGAAAGCACTACAATCCTCCAGAATGGAAAAAACCACCTCAATAAGTTGGCCGTAGACTTTCGCCGGGTCCATGCTATTGTCCAGAGACAAAGAGAGGCCTGGGACCAGTTCTTTAGTTTTGCAACAAAAGCAAGACCACTCTAGAGATTTAATATTAAAGTGGTTGAAGCGAGAGCGAGACATTGATAAAGACGCGTCCAGGGTACCGAAAACGACGAGATGGTCGGAGCCGCGGAATCCTAAAGCACGCGGTAGGCGGCCAGGTGAGCCAGAGAAGAGGAAAGAAAAATAAAGTCAAGATTATTCCCGACTTGATCTGGAATCGGAATAAAAGTTGGAACCAAATCATTGAGAGGAACAAGGTCGAAATCCAGGACAACTTTGGACAACTGCCTACCTTGTTGATTTTATTGCAGAGCCCCCCAGGATATCCAATTTAAACTCGTGAAGCATTGCCTCAATTTCAGGACTTTTATTGACCACACTAAACTCATTTCATTTAGAAAAATTGATGGTTCTACCCGGATTTGCCATGTTGGAGGACTGAGAAAGGATTACCCAACTAGATATCTCCAAATAAGAAGCAGGCCAGATAATCAGACAACAGAAAAGGTTATACGCTTATATTGCAGAACGAATCTTAAAATTTAAAACCTAATTAAGAATTAAATAAATGAAGCACTCAGATACACAGAGGAGGGCGATAAAATGCCCCAGACATAAAACACTGCAGCTAATAATGGCAATCTGCGAGCTTAGCGTCCGTATCGAGTGACAAGTTGTGCATTATTCCTTCAATTTCTTTTAAGGTATATGAGGTGTTTTTATTACTGGTTCTGCTCGGCGATACCGTAAGAGGGGTTACCTGGGAGGACCACCCTCTATTTCTATGAGGCTCGTTTGCAACAGGACTCTTACTTAAAAGGGGTTAGGGATTGAGTGGATTGAGCTTTAAGATGCAAGATGCCGCTAGGCGAGCCTCCGTCTCCTCAAATCCACAATCGTTCCAGAAACGGAACTTGCAGACCTCAAACTCAAATCGATATACCGGACAGAAATTGGAGAAAGAGGGATGAAGACCGTTTCAGTTCGCACAAAAGACCGTCTTAGGCGAGTTATTGCACGTGTTTGACCTGTGATGGTCAGAACAGAATTCGCAAACCGGATGCGAACTTCTGCATTGATCTGCCCCGTGCCGAAAGCATTCGCAGACAAAACATCGCTTAGGTGAAGGAATGGAGGAGGTAAGATTGAAGTGGCAATTGGCAATAATGATGGAGCTCGAAATCTTAGAAACCGAAAGAGTCAAATCCACTCTTCTCTGGATAGTGCCATCCCTATTAACTCTGCGTCTAACCGTAGAGACGATATTATCAGGCTTAAGGGTCCACCAGATTTTGTTAGCAGAGTATTTCTCCTAAATACCGTCCGTGAAAGCCTTCTTTCTAACGAGTGTGAGAGGAATGTAGAGCTTATAACCTGCAAAGCTCAGCTGTTGCGAAGAGACCAGGGCATTAGTCGACTCCAGGTCCGAGCAAAAGATCTTAACCCTTACTCTGTAAGCGTTTTTTCTCCACTTTTAACCTGTAAACGGGGGTTGTTCGTGTCCAGCACGTTTTTTCAATATTTTTCACGGACGGAAAAAATCTGAAAAAATTGAGAGGGCACCACTGAAGCTTCTACTTAACAAATATGCTGAAGAGTGTCAGATAAAAATATTTTATTTGAACAATTTTTGCAGATAAACAAATTAATATGTTTAAAATGTAGTGTTTTCTTTTTTAATTCATAACTTTTGAGCTGAGTTATCAAATGAAATTTCAAACAAAGGAAATTAAACGTCAGACATGTGCCTTTCAAGAAAAAATTATTAGAATAATCTAATTCAAAAAAGAATGCTTCAGTTTTTTAGGTGAAGCTAGGATACTTCATGGTAGTATGGGTTTTTAAAATAATGATACGTTTTTGTGGATAAAAACATTTGTATTAAGCAAAATAGTAAAAAAAATGTTAAAAACTTGAAATTTACTTATTTTTACAAGTTAAAATAATTCAAGTGTCTTCCTCATCTTCGCTTGCTTCTGCTTCAAAATAATTGACCTCTGGTACCGAGCGAAGCACGCGTTCAACGTCGATAGCAGAACGCTGCTCCATTTTCAGTGCTATGACAAAAATTTTTCGAAATAAACCTTATTTAGAGCATTATCAAGTAAATCTGAGTAAAAAACGTTATGAAATGAAAAAATAAAAAATACTTGCCTACAACAAAAGTATCCTATTCTTGTAAAGGTATGTCACTTAGGTCCTTTCCACACTTTTGACTTTCACCACTGTGACTGAACCTGAAGTAGAGACCTGGCATCTGGCCTTTAGGTCTCCCTCTTCTACAACTTTTTTTAGGGTAGAGATGGGCCCGCCTCTCACTTGTAGACTTCAAATAATCGATACACTTCGTTCTCACTCGGACACGAATGACCCCCGTTTACAGAGTAAAGGTTAACTTGATTTTGCCCTGATCTAAAAATCTCTCTCTCGGTGGAAATAACTTAATCTAAAAAATCGTTCAAGGCAAAAGGATGATATTTGCCTCGATGTATGCCAGGTATGACACTCTCCATGAGAACGATATAGGGAGGACTCGCAGAGAGGGGAAAAAGGATGAGATCCTCCTGGAGCGCGTTGTTCCAAGTAAGAAATTCCTCAGAGAACTTCGGAAGCGGCTGAAGGTCGACAGTAAGCCTGCTAGGAAGCGAATCATCTACTTGCGAGAATCGAGGAACCTTATCCAGAACAACTCCCTTAAGGTGTTCGCACATAAAATGCCGCTGCCGTGCGCTAAAAACGACTCACGAACGAGTCATCCATGCGCATACACATCACCAATCACGTGCAACCAGTCGTGCTGTTGCAGTCGCGCGGCTCACGTACCGCTTACGTACCGTTTGCGTGCCGGTTGCTCGCTCGGTTTGCAGGATTTTCCAATGTTGCCATATACCGAAGCCGGAGATTTGATATTTTGTTTTTACCAACGTACATTTTGGATACAGCGAATCGGAAGCGCTAAGTAAATAAATAACCCATAAATAATATAATTATCAACATTATCAATTATATAAATAATATAGAGAAACATTTCCGGTGCTCGTAAATTAGCTGAGTCGAGGCGTCAAAGCAACAAAGTGCGAGAAATTTTTGACACGATGTGGTTCAATGCTATTTGTTTTCTAGGAAAAACAACCCGTCTGCCTGAATCGCTCGTAAAAACCACCACGGAATTACCATTTTTCGACCCCGAAAAGTGGTCATTTGAGAAAAGAAAATACTCTGGTGACAACTTTGATTTAGGCATCAATGAATTTTTAATGCTTTCAGGTTTTCCTGATTGATTAATTATATTGTTTAAAAGGCTTGTGAATTTCCGGAATTTTTTGGTAACCCAAGTAGCAGATATATTATAACTCTTGAGATATTTTCAAAAAAAACGTATCTAAAAATTGCTAATTAAAATTTGCAGTACTGTAATTGAATTTTGCTTGATTTATTTACAATTGGCCAAATTGTAACTAAATTCTTTGTTACATGCTACTGCATAACGCTTTGGTCATTTCTGAAAATTTTCATAGAAATTTCCAACAATGTAATTGTTCCTTATAGGTTAATCTAGGTGTTTCACCCAATCTCATGGCTTTTGAATTTTAATTCTACATTTCGCGCAGGAGTTTCTATTGCTACTCGATTATTCTTGATAGAAATGAACTTATAATAAATTCAGGTATTACAATTCCCAATTAATTCACAATAAATTTATGGATCATAATTCATTAATAAATTTGCAACGATAATTCTTAACATTTCAGATTTTCTAATTCTTTAATAACCTTATGAATAATAATTTTCCCATAACTCATTGATTATGATTCTCCTAAAAAAATTATAAATTTTAATAATTATAATTTTTCCTCAATAATTTTTATGAATAATAATTATTTAATAATTTTTCCAATAATAATTCCTAAATAAATTTTTAAATTATAACTCATAAATAATTCTGCAATTTATTTGACTATGAATTACAATTTTTTAATAATTAATTGATTGCAATATTCTTTACTAAATTTAAAATTATAAACTTTATAAATCATAATTTTACCCTTATGATTTTTACAATGAACTACAATTCTTCAATAATTTAAAAAAAAATCTGCACAACTATGATTTCAACCATTTTTTAGATAATAAGTTAAATATCAAGAGTCATGTCCTCTTGCGCAGCAGTACCATGAAAATATTCATGTCCATGAAAAACCAATTAAGAGTCATATCGTCGTTCGCAGCGGTTTCATGGAAATATTCATACAATCCTATAAAAACATAGGCCACATTCTTATATGAACAATTACAGTCCCAAATAACTAAGAAAGCTTCCATAAAAAGCTCGATCTAAAAATCGTCTCGACAATGATGACAAAAAAAAAACAAAAGTCATGTCGTCGTGGGCAGCGGTCCCAAGGAAATATTTAAAGATTCCTATAGAAAACAGAGGCCACATTCTTATATGAATAATTAAAGACCCAGATAACTAAAAAAGCTTTCATGAGAAACAAGTTCTCAAAATCGCCTCGGTAATGATGAAAAAAGAATCAAAAGTCATATCGTCGTTCGAAGCGGTCCCATGGAAATATTCACAAAATCCTATAAAAAACATAGGCCACATTCTTATATGACTAATTACAGTCCCAAATAACTAAAAAAGCTTCCATGAAAAGCTCGATCTAAAAATCGTCTCGGCAATGATGAAAAAAAAATCAAGAGTCATGTCGTCGTGCGCAGCGGTCCCATGGAATTATCCACAGAATCCTATAAAAAACATAGGCCACGTTCTTATATCAATAATTACAGACCCAGATAACTAAATAAGCTTTCATGAAAACTCGTTCCAGAAAACGTCTCGGTAATGGTGAAAAAAAATCAAGACTCACGTCGGCGTGCGCAGCGGTACCATGAAAATATCCACAGAATTCTAAAAAAAACATAGGTCACATTCTTATATGAATAATTACAGCCCAAGATAACTAAAAATTTCATAAAAAACTCGTTCTAAAAATCGTCTCGGTAACGGTGAAAAAAAATCAATCCTCTTGTCAGCATGCTTAGGGTCAAATGGAAATATCCACAGAAACCTATAAAAAACATAGGCCACATTCTGGAATGAATGATTAAATTCTTAGATAACTAAAAAAGCTTCCATTAAAAGCTTGCTCTAAAAATCGTCTCGACAATGATGAAAAAAAAATCAAGAGTCATGTCGTTGTGCGCTGCGGTCCCATGGAAATATTCACAGAATCCTATAAAAAACATAGGCCACATACTTATATTAATAATCACAGACCCAGATAACTAAGAAAGCTTTTATACAAAACTTGTTCTAAAAATCGTCTCGGTTATGGTGAAAAAAAATCAAGACTCATGTCGGCGTGCGAATCTCTCCCATTGAAATATCCACAGAAGCCTATAAATAAGAAAGCTTCCATAAAAAGCTCTTTCTAAAAATCGTCCGGTAATGATGAAGAAAGAATAAAGAGTCATATCGTCGTTCGCAACGGTCCCATGGAAATATTCACAGAGTCCTATAAGAAACATAGGCCACATTCTTATATGATTTATAACAGTCCCAAGTAACTAAGGAAGCTCCTATGAAAAGCTCGATCTAAAAATCGTCTCGTCCATTATGAAAAAAATAATCATGTGTCATGTCGTCGTGCGCAGAGGACTAATGAAAATATTCATAGAATCCTATAAAAAGAGGCCACATTCTTATATAAATAATTACAGTCTCAGATAACTAAGAAAGCTTCCAAAAAAGGCTCGTTCTAAAAATCGCCTCGATAATGATGAAAAAAGTATCAAGAGTCATGTCGTCGTTCGCAGCGGTCCCATGGAAATATTCACAAAATCATATAAAAAACATAGACCACATTCTTATCTGATTAGCTACAGTCCCAGATAACTAAAAAAGGTTTCATAAAAAACTCGTTTTAAAAATTGCCTCGGTAATGTTGAAAAAAAATCTCAAGAGTCATGTCGTCGTGTGCAGCGGTCTCATGGAAATATTCACAGAAATCTATAAAAAAGGCGACATTCACATATAAATAATAACAGTCTCAGATAACTAAGAAAGATTCCATGAAAAGCTCGTTTAAACAATCGTACGTCAATGATGAAAAAAAAAATCAAGAGTCATGACGTCGTGCGCAGCGGTTCCATGGAAATATTCACACAATCCTATAAAAAGAGGCCACATGCTTATATAAATAATTACAGTCCAAGATAACAAAGCAAGCTTCCATAAAAAGCTCGTTCTAAAAATCATGTCGGAAATGATAAAAAAAGAATTAAGAGTCATATCGTCGTTCGCAGCGGTCCCATGGAAATATTAGTAGAATCCTATAAAAAACACAGGCTACATTCTTATATAAACAAATACAGTCCCAAATAACTAAGAAAGCTTCCATGAAAAGCTTGATCTAAAAATCGTCTCGACAATGATGAAAAAAAAATCAAGAGTCATGTCGTCGTGCGCAGCGGTCCGCAGGAAATATTTAAAGAATCCCATAAAAAACAGAGGCCACATTCTTATATGACTAATGACAGTCCCACATAACTAAAAAATGCTTCTATAAAAAGCTTGTTCCAAAAATCGTCTTGGCAATAACAAAAAAAATCAAAAGTCATGTTGTCGTACGCAGCGATCCCATGGAAATATTCACAGAATCCTATAAAAAAAGGCAACATTTTTTTATAAATAATTACTGTCTCAGATAGCTAAGAAAGCTTTCATAAAAAGCTTGTTCTAAAAATCGTCTCGGTAATAATAAAAAAATAATCACGAGCCATGTCGTCGTTCGCAGTGGTCCCATGTAAATATTCACAGAATCCTATAAAAAACATAAGCCGCATTCTTATATGACCAGTTACAGTCCCAGATAACTAAAAACAGCTTCCATGAAAAGCTCTTTCAAAGAATCGTCTGGGCAATGATGAAAAAAAAAGGCATGTCGTCGTGCGAAGCGGTACCATGGAAATATTCACAGAATCCTATAAAAAACATAGGCCACATTCTTATATGAAGAATTACAGACCCAGATAACTAAAAAAGCTTTTATAAAAAACTCGTTCTGATAATCGTCTCAGTAATGGTGAAAAAAAAGCAAGACTCATGTCGGCGGGCGCAGCAGCCGCATGCAAATATCCACAGAAATGTTTAAAAAACATACACCACGTTCTTGAATGAATGATTACATTCTTAGATAACTAAAAAAATCTTCCATAAAAAGCTCGTTCAAAAAATCGCCTCGGTAATGATGAAAAAATAATCATAAATCATATCATCGTTCACAACGGTCCCATGGAAATATTCACAGAATCATATAAAAAACGTAGACCACATTCTTATCTGACTAGTTACAGTCCCAGATAACTAAGAAAGCTTTCATGAAAAGCTCGTGCTAAATATCGTCTCGGTAATGATGAAAAAAGAATCAAGAGTCATGTCGTCTTGCGCAACGGTCTGATGGAAATATTCACAGAATCCTAAAAAAAACGTAGGCCTCATTCTTAAATGAATAATTACATTCTTAGATAACTAAGAAAGCTTCCATTAAAAGCTTGCTCTAAAAATCGTCTCGGCAATAATAAAAAAAAATCAGGGGTCATGTCGTCGTGCGCGGCGGTCCTATGGAAATATTCACGGAGTCCTATAAAAAACACAGTCCACGTTCTTATAGAAATAATTACACACCCAGATAACTAAAAAGGCTTTTAATAAAAAACTCGTTCTAAAAATCGTCCCGGTAATGATGAAAAAAGAATAAAGAGTCATATCGTCGTTCGCAGCGGTACCATGGAAATATTCACCGAATCCTATAAGAAACATAGGCCACATTCTTATATGAATAATTACAGTCTCAAGTAAATAAGAAAGCTTCCAGGAAAATCTGGATCTAAAAATCGTCTCGGCAATGATGACAAAAATATCAAGAGTCATGTCGTCTTGCGCGGCGGTCTGATGGAAATATTCACAGAATCCTATAAAAAACATAAGCCACATTCTTATATTTCTAGTTACAGTCCCAGATAACTAAGAAAGCTTCCATAAAAAGCTCGTTCTAAAAATCGTCTCAGTAATGATGAAAAAAGTATCAAGAGTCATGTCGTCGTTCGCAGGGGCCCAATGGAAATATTCACAGAATCCTATAAAAAACAGAGGCCACATTCTTATAAAAATTATCAGTGTCCCACATTACTAAGAAAGCTTCTATGAAAAGCTAGATCTAAAAATCGTCTCGTCAATGATGAAGAAAGTAGTCAAGGGTCATTTCGTCGTGCGCAGAGGTCGCATGAAAATATTCACAGAATCTTATAAGAAGAGGCCACATTCTTATGTAAATAATTACAGGCCCAGATAACTAAGACAGCTTCAATTAAAAGCTTGTTCTAAAAATCGTCTCGGAAATGATGAAGAAAAAATCAATAGTCATGTCTCCTTGCGCAGCGGTCCCATGGAAATATTCACAGAATTCTATTACAAGGCATAGGCCACATTCTTATATGAATAATTACAGACCCAGATAACTAAAAAAGCTTTCATAAAAAACTCGTTTTAAAATCGTCTCGGTAATGATGAAAAAAAAAATCAAGAGTCATGTCGTCGTGCGCAGCAGTTCCATGGACATACTCACAGAATCCTATAAAAAACATAGGCCACATTCATATGTGAATAACTACAGTCCCAGATAACTGAGAAAGCTTTCATAAAAAGCTCGTTCTAAAAATCGTCTCGTCAATGATGAGAAAAGAATCAAGAGTCATGTCGTCATGTTCAGCGGTCTCATGGAAATATTCACAGAATCCTATAAGAAACATAGGCCACATAGTTATATGAATAATTACAGTCCCAGATAACTAAGAAAGCCTCTGTAAAAAGCTCGTTAAAAAAATTGTCTTGTTAGTGATGAAAAAAAATAAAGGATCAAGTCTTCGTGCCCAGCGGTGCCATGGAAATATGCAGAGGATCCTATAAAAAACATAGTTCACATTCTTATATGAATAATTTCAGTCCCAGATGACTAAGAATGCTTCCGTAAAAAGCTTGTTCTAAAATTCGTTTCGATAATGATGCGAAAAAATCAAGAATCATGTCGTCCTGCGTAGCCGTCCCATAAGAATATTCACAGTATCCTTATAAAAACATTTTTTGTCATCCTTGCGCAGCAGATTTTCAGAACGAGCTTTTTATGGAAACATTCTTAGTTATCTAGGACTTCAATTATTATTCATGTAAGAATGTTGCCTATGTTTTTTATAGGATCCTCCGAATATTTTCATGGGACCGCTACGCACGATGATATGACTCTTGATTTTTTTTTCATCATTACCGAGACGACTTTTAGAACGACCTTTTTATAAAAGCTTTCTTAGTTATCGGGGACTGTGATTATTCATTAAAGAATGAGGCCTAAGTTTTCCATAGGATCCTGAGAATATTATCATGGGACCGCTGCGCACGACGACCTGACTCTTGATTTTTTTTCATCATTACCGAGACGATTTTTAGAACGAGCTTTTCATGGAAGCTTTCTGAGTTATCTGGGACTGTAATTATTCATAAAAGAATGTGGTCTATGTTTTTTATAGGATCCTGTGAATATTTCCATGGGACTGCTGCGCACGACGACATCACTCTTGTTTTTCTGTTCAACATTACCGGTACGATTTTTAGAACAAGCTTTTTATTTAAGCAGTCTTAGTTATCTAGGACTGTAATTGTTCATAAAAGAATGTGGCCTATGTTTTTTATAGGATCCTCTGTATATTTCCATGGGACTTCTGCGCACGACGACATCACTCTTGTTTTCCTTTTCAACATTACCGGGACGATGTTTAGAACGAGCTTCTCATGGAAGCTTTCTTAGTTATCTGGGACTGTTATGATTCATATCATAATGTGCCCTATGTTTTTTAAAGGAAGCGATAAAGGTTGGCGGGACGGTTTGCGATCTAACCTATTGGACATATCAATAAATATGTGTATTTCTTTTAAGTTTATGAGTTTGTTCAGTCGAATTTGGTATATTTGTGCTCTATTGGAATTGCTTAATTAAATTATTTGATTAAACCGGAAAATATTCGAACAAAAAATTTACTGGTTCGGTTTTCGAACGAAACGTCAATGATATTAAATTGTTATTTTTTTGAATTATGATATCATTCAGTTTGGAATGCGTAATTCGAAATTCTGTCACTTTAAAAATTTTTCATTGTAGTTTCAAATTTTTAAGCGTACGTTTTAATTTCAAGAATATTAAAATATACCTTTAAAGACTGAGACAATTAAAAATTAGAAGCGCTTGAAGTGAAAGATTTTAGATAGAAACCAATTTTGTTTTATCTATTGTGAATATAAATGAATTATTGAATTTTTAAATTGAACTGTACTTTAAGATTTAGAAGAATGAATAATAATTGATTTTACAAGGCAATATGGTATCAGTTCACAATTTTACAATTTTCAGATCTTAACGTTGAAATTAAACTGTTTCAATTGAAAAGTCTTATTAGTTGAACGCCGATTGAGATTAAGATTTAGAAGAATGAGTAATAATTGATTTTACAAGGCAATATGGAATCAGTTCACAATTTTACAATTTTCAGACCTTAACGTTGAAATTAAACTGTTTCAATTGGAAAGTCTTATTAGTAAACGCCCGATTGAAACTTTATAAACTATTTTTAATTTTAGAATAACTTCAAAATAATATATTCCTAATTAAAGGCTTTTATTAAATTTCAGATATTATTTCAGTCTACAATATTCCATTTTTAAAACATTTAATTTGAAATATTTAAATTAAGAAAAAGAACAATTACTTAATATATAGGAATATCTGACTATTCGTTTAAAGTCATTAATTATAAATTAAGTATTCAAAAGTAATCATAACAAAAGCTAAACTTCGCACGTTACAATTTCAATTGTTTTATTTTAAAAACTTGAAATTTGAAATTTTTAAAATTTGAAATATTTAAATTAAGAAAAAGAACAATTACTTAATATATAGGAATATCTGACTATTCGTTTAAAGTCATTAATTATAAATTAAGTATTCAAAAGTAATCATAACAAAAGCTAAACTTCGCACGTTACAATTTCAATTGTTTTATTTTAAAAACTTAGTTTGTAAACCAAATTGTGGAATTTTGCTGCATAAATAACAACTTAACACCTATGATCCGTAGAAAAATCGAATCAATTGAAGAGATATTTAGAAATTTTAAAAAAAATTCTAAATTAATTGAAAATTTTTAATTTAAAATAAAAAAATAGATTTTGGCAGACTTCGAACAAAAATTTATAAGCTTTTGTAGAATTTTGAAAGGCTTGAATAAAAAACATTTTCCTAAGATTCCTAGGAAAATTGAAAATGATTTTTTTTTTATTTTGAAAAATTAATTTTAGGGGAATATTTAAAAAAAGGAATTGGAAAGATCTATTAAATTATCAAAATGAATGTGGAAGATTTTAAAGAAACCCTTTTATTTGGGCAGGATTTTGATAAGAAATTGTGAGACAATTTTTAGGAAAACAATTCGAACCATTTTAAAAGATGTTTAGAAGTAAAAAAAAATTCAAATATAATTTAAAGTTAAAAAAAATGTAAAACGACATGTAGATGTTTTGAGATTTTGAAATAAAATTTTGAAACCTTTTAAATGATTTTTAAACCAGTTAAAATAAAAATAATTTAACTTGTAATTTGAGAAGTGTTCAGTTTAAAAAAAAATAATCATTCAATTTTTAACGTTTCTAGCTTAAAATTGCTTAAAATGATATAATTTTGAAAATTTTTATATTTACTGATTGGTTTTTTACTTTACAGCATTGAAAATGATAGTGTATATTTATACTTTTGGAACTGAATCTGAATCTTTGAATTCTACAATTTATAAAAGTTTAAAATTTTTAATTTGGCAATTTAATCACATTTAGTTTGAAAGTGTTTAGTTGGAAAGTGTAAGTAGCTTCCATTTTATACGTGTAATTATTGAGCAATTAAATTCGGAAAATTTTTTCTTTTAGTTAAGAACTTTTAAATTTCAATTTTAAAGTTTAATATTCAAGAGCTTCATTTAGAGTGTTTTACTTTGCAGTTGAGTTTTATTGCCTCAGATGAACAACTTTTAGTTGGAATTTTAAATTCTATTGACCGTGAAGAATATCTGCGAAATCGACAGTCAATTTTTGCTTTTAGTTAAGAACTTTTAAACTTCAATTTTAAAGTTTAAAATTCAAGAGCTTCATTTAGAGTGCTTTACTTTGCAGTTGAGTTTTATTGCCTCAGATGAACAACTTTTAGTTGGAATTTTAAATTCTATTGACTTCTATTTAGGTTTGTGGTGGAGTTCAGCGAGTGGGAGCCCGCCCCTTTGAGACCATAGTCATACGCATGGTCCTTTCCCGGCCGCATTAGGGATGCGAAACCCTTCAGCAGGGCGAAATGGCACCAGGAATTCTCCTGGTGCGAGTAGACCAGCTCCTACTTGAGAAGGGAATACTGGGCAACAGTGAGTATTTTGCCGTGCATAATAGCCTCATTTTGATTCCTAACTCTATTTTGATTAATCAGATTAGATAATAACCCCTTTTCTTTCAGCGTGACTTTAAAAATCCAGTCACCACCGATGAAACCTCGACGGGTCCCGTCGTCCTATACGAAGGGTTCCAGGCTAGCCGTGGCCCTTGCGCGATCCGGTACGTGGAACGTGATTTGTTCATTTGGCGGTCTGACCCCAAACGTTGTTTTCGTATCTCCTAATGTTTTATTATTTTCCCTTTTTCCCCCTCCACCTCCTCTTCCCTTGGATGGTGACGAGGAGGAGGAAAAAAAACATTAAAAAAACGATTTTTTCTATTTGGTTCTAGCACAGTGGAGCAGTTGCTGATCTTCCCCCCGTACATCGGGTTCAACCGGCCAAAAAGAGTCTGCAGTTAGTCTTCGTGCAGCGGCACAGTTGGGCAGATTCAGAAACGCCGATAACGGCGAGAGCTGGTGAGTATCTAGAATTTGCAATAAAATTTTTTTTACGTGAAATTGATTCAATTTCAATCAGTTATTTTAAAGTTCTTACGGGTTGTGGTTCTGCCCTGATACTCATGTAGGATGGCTTAATTTCAGCGGTGGGCTGCGAAATTGAAACGGGCGTGGGTTGCGGTGCCGGAGGGAGTTGGGCGCATTTACAGCAATGAGCCGTGAAAGTGGGGAGTGCGTTCGTCTCCCGTTTCCACCCCACAACGAAAAGAAAATTAACTTTATTTTTAAGTATAAAAAAAATTTTTTTAATTTGTTTACGCCGAGATTCTAATAAACCTCTTTTTTTTAAACATATTTCGTCGAGAAGCCCTACGTGTGGGCGCACTGAGGGTAAGGAGAAGGATTCCTCCCTCTCTCTCTCTGTTTTCTTTAAGACGGGAAAAAAACAAAAACTGTTCTTCAATTAAATTACCATCTCTACTCCCTCAACGCCCTCGCGCGTCCTTCATTATTATTTCCCTAGTTATTACTTCTTGTTTTCCAGAAACAAAGAAAATGGTCGCCTCGAAATGCGGATTTAAATAGAAGTTATTTCAAATTGCTTTCATGTAACATGCATATTCATACATGCATGTATACATATTCACACACACACACACACACACACACACACACACACACCCACATATATATATATATATATATATATATATATATATATGTTATTATAATTATATAATTATATTGGTAAT
>JBAGKK010404809.1:0-18180 GCA_037177015.1 Euceroptres primus
GAGCCGATAGACGTAAGTCGTAAGCGGACGTAAAAGAGCCAGCAGTTCGGCATAGAGCGACGGTGAGCCACTCGTATGTAGTTAGGCAGTTAGTCCTTCTGATTCATGGGTCCATGGTGGCGTCCCATGACTGCGTTTTGACGCATGTCAAACGCAAAATCATGAGAGTGAAAGAGATAGTTGTATCTGTGTGGCTCTCTCACTCTCATGATTTTGCCCTTTTACGCGACAGAAACCAGAAAATAATAATAGTGAAAGATACGAACAGATGCCACCTTCTCATTCTCTCTCATGACTTTCTGATTTCCACCGTGTAAAAACGCTGAAATGGGGCATTACAGTCGAACTTGTACCATTTCAAGATTTCGGGGGGAGTATTGAAATGACTGACGTCGCTCGGAGGGGATATTGAAGTTACGCAATAGGCATTTGCGCATACACGTATGTATACATGTGCACGTGAAAACTATCTGCGCCAACGCCTTTTCGAGAGTAGGGGCAATCGATCAAGAGTAATCACGGACAAATTGAAATGGTACAGATTGAAATGATACAGATCCGACAGCACTTAAATGTCTCGTGTTCGCTCGTGACGTGTCACAACCCATCTCTGATACTACGTGACGTATTATACGTTCCCAACCCTGAAGAAACTCCAAATAGACTGTTACAATTTTTACAGTTAGAAATCTGGAAATTTGCTACGCAAGAAACCACAAAAAAGAAGAAGAAAAAGAAGTTTTTACAGTTTATCTTGAGGTTACGATGTTTTCTTAATTTGTCGATTTTCGCTAAAAATCCTTTTATGTGAAGCCTGATTCCAGTATCGTGAAAATTCGTTAATTCAACATGTTGTGTTTCGGCAGAGGATTTTATGATTTTCAGTCATGATTTTGCAAAGAGTAGTTCACGAGTAGTTGTTTGTAAACTTGGTTCACGCGAGTGACTTTGTGGTTATATGAGCAGCTTTCATTGTACGAATTAATTGTGATTTTTGTGCGAAAGTATTCGCGGTGTTGACAATTTAAAACAAAGACCTCGATTAAAATGTTCGTCTTCGATGTTTTGCGCAAAGAAAAAGTTTATGAGATCGTTGTGAGCGACTTACGAAGTTATGGGGTTAAGTATCGTCATAAGAAAAATGCAGTCAAATCGGAGAAACCTGAAAGAAATGGAAAACTCCCACAAAAGGTAGGATGAATTTAATACAATCTTCATTTTAGTTCGTTAATTGAATTATTAAATAAATGAAAAAAATTCTCACGGGTATTAGAATCAATATTATTTTGTTGTTTTTATTATGTATAATAATTATAATTATTACTTTTTACATTTTTCCAAAGCAGCCTATTGCAGTATACGTTGTTTTTTTTTTTTTTTAGTTGAGATAACATGAAAATATAACCAAATAATATCCATCTTCGATGTTCAGAGAATCCAATCCGACTTTAATTTTCTTTAAACATATAGATGCTTTTACTAATATTTCTTATTGATTTGAACAGATCTTCAAAATGCATTTGTCGTGCCTTCCACTGGATCTCGTGAATTTATCATCCGGAGCGATGGTTCACATCCCAGTTTTCGTCAGTCAAGCAGCCTCCTATCTTTTAAAGCACATCGATCTAGAAGGGATATTCAGAAAAGCAGGTTCCAAAACTCGTCAGAGAGAAATATCAACAAGAGTGGACAATGGTGGTGCTTTAGAAACGAAAGATCACGGCATCGATATTGCAAATTGCCTAAAGACTTTTCTCCGAGATCTTCACGAACCTCTAATTCCTTATGTTTTTCACGATCTGTTTGTTCGTTGTGTTGTACTCAAGAAAAATCGAGTTGAAGCTTTGCTTTTAGCTTGCCTGCTACTACCACCTCTTCATCTGAACACTTTAGCATTTTTAATGGAGTTTCTAAAAAAAGTGGCTTCATACGAGGAACTCAATAAAATGGGCGTTGTTAATTTAGCCACTGTCTTTGGACCGAATATCATGCCTTTGAGGGAAACTACCATGTTGGCGGTTCAATCTCGGTTGGAAACGCACCTTACAGTGACTCAGGTGAGAAAAAAAATTATTAAAAGTTTTCCTTTTTAAAAAGGAGACAAAAAAAGTTTACTGGATTTAGTTTCAAGCCTGTGGATTAAAATCTTTCCAAATACTTGAAATATTCATTTCCTATAGAAAAATATCTGTCAAGTGTACTTGTATTGCATTAAAAACATGTTCAATACAGTTACTGATTGAAAACGCTGAGAAAATTGGCACCCTGCCCGATCACGTGGCAGAATTAATCTCAGCTGATGGTGAGTTGGTCGGCAGCACCGAAACTGAACTCGACCGATCCGATTCAAACTTGGCAAAAAGTAAAAAGAAAAAGCATCGTAGTGGAAGCTTTACACGTAAGCCCCATCTCAGTGCCTCGAATCTCAATCAAAGTATGTTTGTAACTAATTTTCCAATGTAATCTTTAAAAACTTTCTTTCTCTTCATTTGTCTTCTCATAATTATCTGTGTTTAACATAAAAGATTAATAGCTAAACAAATTAATCAACTAAAATGTGACTAACAAGACAAAAAAGCTTGATTAATGAATGCTAGATTAAAGGGGCAACTAGTAATATTTTCAAGTAATAATATTTTGAAGGAAAAGTTTTAAAATATTGGTATTTTATATCTTTTATAGGAATGTTGAGTGGACTGAAAAAGATGGTAGGGAAAAATAGTTCACCTCTGGACTCTGAACCAATTAGCGAACCATCGAATTCGGTTTTTTTATACACTCCGTCTCTCAAAATCGGCAAGAAGCGAAAGGTAGTGGAAGCAACGATTGATGAGGCGAATTTGAAGAAAAAGTAAGTACTTGTAATATATTTACTGCTTGATATTTCAATATCAAATGTTTTGAATACTAAATGTTTCACGCATGTATGTCTCAAGTGTGATCCTCAGCACATGCACAGTTTTTGCTATTTGCACTAATAACTGCTTAAATCTACATACCTACTTGATTTTGTTTTAATTTTATTATTCAAGAAACAAACTATTTTAGTAACTATGATTTGTCTGTTAATTTCTTTATTATTATTGTCCTCACACAATGCACACTATGTCAAAAATTTCTGGTCGCTTTGCAGAAATGATTTTCTGGAAGTCATGCCTGAAAGAATCTCTCTTCACTCACGATACTCGTTTCTTTCCCCAGTTAGCAAACATCCAAAGTATGTAGTGCATGATTTTTTTTTCTATCTAGATTAAGAGATCTTTGTCAAAAATTAAATTTTTGGATTATAATAAATTATCTGCCAAGATTTATCCAAATTAACTCGCACCTCTTTCATTTTCTGTAGCCCCGTAAAAGACCAGAGTCCAGTTCAAATGTCCAGGGTGCATAAATATTTATCAAGTAGAGTTCAAACAGAAATGTAAGGATTTGACAAATAATACTATGAAAAATTAACCTTTTTAAAAATAAATGTTTAATTACAGAAAACCCTCGGAGAAAACGAAAAAAGGGAGACTTAGCTTTGATCGATTTGTGTCTCGAAGTAGACAAGTAAGTCTTTTTTAAAAATTTTTCTATTAAACATTTTATAAAGGAGTTAGGGGATTGTAAAGGTATTCACTATTGAGTATATACCAATTTTTTTTACAGAAAGTCGTGGAAGCAGCGACTGTGACAAGTAAAGAGGAACCAATTCCAGACAGAGGAAGAAGTTGGAGTGTGACCAGTCGTCATTCCGAATCGAAAAAGAAGCGTCGAAGCGATGATTCCACTCACCGATCTTCTCGAGACAAGAAAATACCAAAATTGAGTTCTCAAAAGGAATACGACGACTCATTGATGGATGCGAATATCAACTTGTCAGACGTAGGTGGCGAGCAGGCCTCGCGAGAAGGCAAAAGGCCCAAACGAATCCTCAACTCCAGAAGAAGAATCTCCGATTCCACTTTGCCTCCTGTTTACACCAACGAATATATTTCCAACAACGAGACATTATTCGAAGGTTCTTCAGTGAGTGAATTAAAGAACAATAATCGTGGCGAGGAGTACGTCAAGATTCCCAAGAACGAATATTTGGAAATAAAAAGCAGAGTTTCGGCTATCGAGGCACGAATTTCTCAAGAGTTTAAGTGCATCGCTAACGAATCGAGAGAAATTTCTACTACACATTCTGTTACGAAAGTGCAGAGCGAGTACGAGAAGACCTTGGAAGAGGCTAGCATTGGAAACACAATGAATGCAGATCATCTTGCAAAGAGACTTGGAAAGGAATTAAAAATTAGAAGATCAAGTGAACATAAAATTATTAGATCACCAAGTGCCAGAAAAATCGGAGTTTTGAGACGGAGGTCACAGGAAAAACCAGTGAGGTATTGCATTTTATTCTTAAAATAGCTTAAAACTAGATTCTAAATTGTTTTCTAATTCTCCGTTCTCTTCTTGTTTATAGCAAACGAGTGAGTCGGACGTCTTCATGGCACATTTCCGACAGAACAGAATCTCAATCTATGAGGCGAACAACTCTAAAAATGAACAACTTCTACTCAAATACACACCTAAATCGCAGACTAAACGACTACTCGAAATCAGAAGACTTGGCTGCGAGGACGGATTCGTTCTGCAGCGAAGAGACGAACGCAAGACTGACATATCTGCATGAGCAACTACATACTCTGATAACTCACACTGCCGAACATACAAAAGGTTCGCTGAGTGATGAGGATTTCAGTTCGATCGACGATGATGTTTTCCAGCCGGTTGGAAATAAGATTAACTTGAACTTGAAAGTAAAAAGAGCTTCTTCCTTCCATGGAAGTGGATTTATCGACAATTCTCGGTACTTCAATGAGAGGGTAAAGGAACTAAAAAAGTCAAATAGTCACCAGAATGTTGATTTAAATAACGAATGCCTACCTTCCGAGAAGAAGGAGAAAGTCATTACGTGGAAAGACGCTGAAAAGTAAGTTTTTCTTTAAATTTAGTTATCCAAAGTCTTTAATTTATAAATGTCTTTTAATTCAAATTCTAATCACAATCCATCGCCTCCAGATATTTCAGATCCGAGGGACAAATTGCGACTCCAGTTCCAGTAACAGGTCGCGCATCCGTAGCAAAACTAAGAACTCAAAACGCCGGAATGGTCTTGGCGAAAGCAAAGCTTTTCGATGAAACTACAGGAACATCAAGCCAATCAAAAGTCCCAACCGAAAGGAAAATCGTTCACAATGAGGACGCTAATCGAAGACAATCCGCTAGACTTAAAGGAATCAAAAGTCTAGACCTTAATATCACCGACAGTCCAAGGCGAGCAGCAATTTTACGAAAAAAGAAGAGTTCGAGTCCCAAAAATCCAAGTGCCAAAATTCGTATAATGAAATCTCCGAATGCCATCAAAATGGAACTGACCCTCGTTCCATCGCAAGAAACTCCACTCCATAGAAAACACAGCGATGCCAAGCGCTCCTCGGGTTACCAGAAAGAAAACAAGGGAACGATACTCCAAGAGTCGAACGTTTATAATAATCCAGATATGAATTGTAAAACTCCTTTGATTAAGAAACCATTGTCTGTGAAAACTCCTAGGAGTGCGAAATCTCTGGCTCGAAGGCCAGCAGTCGAAGTGCGAAGAACTCCCTTGAGAGCAATTGGACCACTCGCAACTCCTAGACGACAGAGTCCCAGGAGTATTTTGAAAACGTCACATTTGAGTAGTAGGCGTTTTAGTTAAAAGCAAAATTTTGGATAAGCTGTACTATCATTCTTTCGCAGGTTCGAAGCGAAACGTTGCTTCAGTGTGATTTCTTTTTTTTTTCTCTTTTTTTTTGAGGCATATATTTTTTTATATTGAGATTTAAACATAAGGGGGCCTTACAGAAGGGGAAAGAAGAATAGGAAAACAAGTTCACAACTTGATTACTTTTAATAAAAAATATACAATTTGGAAATTTGTTTTGTTTGGATATACTTACATTTTTCTTTATTATTATATTCTTTTTTTTTTTTAAATGTGCAAGTTGCTAGAGTGGAACTTGAGAAATCTTTCGTTCGCTACGATTCTCAATTTTTTCGTAAGATTTAGTAGCAGCGAAAATCAAAGAGTTTTCAAGCGTCGCGAAGAACCTTAAAATCTAAAGGTATCAAAATAGGGTCCAATAAAAAAAAAAATTAGGCCTCTATGTAACGGAATTTAATTTTGTATCACAAATCTGATGATAATCAACATATGTTATTGTGCTTTTATTACAGAACAATACATCGTATTGTGTGTGTGTGTGTGCGCGCGCGCGCGCGTGTGTGTGTGTGTGTGTGTGTGTGATAGATTCTCAAATTGTGGTCCTGGAACTATTTATAATATTTATAATCTAAAAGAGTGAGAATTAATTATAAAATTGTTGACTCTTGTCGAAAGAGTTCGATTAAATACACCTCGGGCAAATAGTTTTTCTCCTGAAATAATAAAAAGGTTTTAATAATAGGAAAATAGAAAATTTTTAAAACATCTGATTTTCAGAAAATTTACCTTTGATAATCGCTCAGTGCTCCAGAATGATTAATATGCCTTTGTCTCTGCCAGATAATGTGATTTGGATTAATTTTTTGCATCACTGTTTCACAACACGATCGAGATACTGATCCACGATATCCAACTCTTTGGAAAAGAGTTTTTTGTCTCTCCAAAATGTCAGGAGTTTCATCGATTGTGTCTAACCACGTTTGCAAATCTTTGAGGAGTTCATCGTCATCTTCTTCCATAGCCAGTGCCAAATGTCTAGAAGTTGTAAAAAATTTTTCTCAGATTACAAAAAATATATATATTTTAAGTTATAAATTTTTCCATCTGTTGCGCAAATTGAGTATTTTATTATTAAGCAAAACTATATGGATACTAATATTTTTTATGTCCGTAAAATACACCAAGAATGTACTATTACACAGTGTGTATAGTATTATTAATTTAATTTACTGTTTTGTAAAATTATCTACTAGAAAAAAATTACATCACAGTGGATTTATAGTATAAGAAAAAAAAGACACGGCTTTTTTACTTACAAAGCAGTGAGAAAATTGAGGGGAGTGTATTCTTCTACTTCCAGGTCTCCTCTGATGAAGTAGACAAAAACTATCGCTATGAGATAATTATCAGCCATTCGATAGCATTTGTCGTATTTGAAAAACTGCGCTAGATCATCGTCTGAAAAAAAAAATAATCGCATTTTTTAACGCTGCTGCATTTCGAGAAATTTACAAAAGAGATCTAAGGAAATTATTTTGAACATTTTATACATCTGAAAAAAAATATTTAAGTAAAAAATACTGCAATGAAATAAAAAATTACGAAAAGTAAAATCTATAGGTACTAGATGCAAGTTCAAACAAGTTTCAGGGCCATTTCAAGGTCAACAATACGGTTTTTAAAAATATGAAATTTCCGGAAATGTAAATGACAAAAAATACATTACCAATAATTTTGAAAAAATTTTCAACGTGCCAAGGTTTAATACGAAGAAATCTTTTACTATTTGCTTCACATTCGTCAATTAAATGGGATTTGAAGGGTCCATTCATTCTTTCCCAAACCTTACTGACAGCTCCAAATAGAAAATCAAAATTCATTTATTTCCAGCAAAATAAAAAAAGTACCAACCAATTATTTATTCAAAATATCCAATTATATTCTTATTTCACAGGAGAACTATTTCTAATCAATGGAGAGCAATATTTAACTGAAATAACTCGAAAAAATTAGGAGCTAATTGCAAAACATCCAAAAGTTTTTTAACTTTCGAAACAGACTCAAGTTTTGCGCATGCCCAAAGGTAGGAGATTTTCGACGACCAATCACATAGCACCGTTTGTCCTTTCGGAACAAAATTTAAAAAATCGACAGTTCATGAAGCGTTCGATTTTTAAATATGCTGATTGATTTTGTCAATAATTCGAGGAGCCTCAACCTGAATTTTATAAATTTATTATTGTTTTATTAAAATAGGTGTTATTTATAGTAGACAGATGTTGGTTAATGGAATTTTTAAAATAAATTTGTTACAGCTTAAGATATCGCGGGAAAATTAGCCAGACGACACGTATGTGTCATGTAGTTTCGAAAATAGCCGCTCCCAACAGCGCTTTCTTAGAGTTGTCAAAACGTAAATTTTCGGTGTGATAAGTGTCAAGAAAATAATTAAAAAAGCAGCCTCTCGGCTGGAAAAAATTTCTCCAAAGAAGATGAGGGCGGCGGGCATCATGCTGATCAGCATCGCTCTTACGAGCGCTGTTATCGGGAATGCTTATTACCAAAAGAAACAATTTTATCCCTCCGTGGTCTACATAACCAAGTCCAATCCCAGTATGGCTGTAAGTTTTTCTCAATTTGATCACAGCTTTACCTTTTTGACCCGCTTTTAAACATTGCCACATGATTCCTAAAGATTTCTAAAATTTATTTCCTTTCTTGGTTTTATCCCTGATTGCTAAAATTAACGGCTAGGTTGCGATAAAAATGGGTTCACATCGACCATATTCTAGTGTGTAGTCCGTTCATACACAGATATTATACCTTTGGTTTATATAGTTTGCCAAGAAAAGCTTCCAGAATATTTTTATCAATCTTATTTACTTCTCGAGTAATAGAGAGGCCTGGGTACAATTTTTATACAAATAGAATATCTTGATTTTTTTATTTTCTGAAAAGGTTTCAAATTGGACGAAAAACACTCAGTGACGCCTTCCGAATCTTTAATTATAAATATAAAGATTTTTTTGAGAAATTTCTATTGTTAATTGTTTTCGGTGCAGATGTTTATATTCAGAATATTTATGTTTTTTAACTGGATATTATTATATAGTCGTAAACAAATTTATATCTTATTACAGGTGATTTATGTACAAGGATTGATACTCGTGTTTATGATGAACACATTTTTAAGGAAAATTTTCTTTGGAAATTTAAGAGCAGCCGAACTTGAAGTATGTAGACTAGCTTACATTCAACAGATTTCTTTGAGTTGTTTAAATTAAAGAGGTCTAACAAAATTTTTTTAAAACATTTTAAAAATTATATTTTTAAATAGACAATATCTTACTGAAATTCTAATTCATTAAGAAGTTAGAAGTTTCGATTCCATCAAACTTGTTTCTGTCGAATTACAGAAACAATATTTTATTATAAGCACTCTACATATTTATTTTAAGATTCCTAAAGGCGCAATAATTTCAAAAATCCTAAAATAAAAAATTCTTGTTGGTTCTCTTTGATATAGCAACTACTAGAACGTATCTCTAGCTTTACAAACATTTTCCTAAATCCTAAACTAAACACATACTTTCAGCATTTGGTCGAAAAAGTTTGGTACGCTGTGACAGAAACGTGTCTAGCATTTACAGTGTTTAGGGACGATTTCAGTCCGAAATTTGTCGCTTTATTCACACTCTTACTATTTCTCAAGTCTTTTCACTGGCTTGCAGAAGATCGAGTCGATTTCGTAAGTTTTTACCTCTCCTAAATAAAATAAAATAAAATCAATATAATTGATGGTATTTAATTCTCGATGGTATACTTTCAGATGGAAAGAAGTCCTGTAATAACTTGGTTATTTCACCTCAGAGTGGGAACATTATTGGCTCTTTTATTTATCATAAACGTGACAATGTTTCAATACGCCTATAATTCGACCCTTGCAAAAGGTGCTTCGGTGCAACTTGTCTTTGGCTTCGAATACGCGATATTATTGACCGTCGTTCTAAACATTACGATTAAATATATTTTGCACACAATCGACTTGCAAAGCGAGAACCCTTGGGACAACAAACCAGTCTTCCTTTTGTACACGGAACTTGTAATTGGTCTCATGAAGGTAACTGAATTATTTATTTTCTCTTTTAAATTTACTAAACTTGAAACAAATCTCTTTTTCAGGTGGTATTATATATTGGCTTTGTCACGATAATGGTTCGGATATATACCCTTCCCCTATTTGCTTTCCGACCAATGTACTACACGATGAGAAACTTTAAGAAAGCTTTCCACGATATTGTAATGTCTAGAAGAGCAATTAGAAATATGAACACGCTCTATCCGGATGCGACACCCGAAGAATTGGCAGCAGCCGACAACGTTTGCATCATTTGTCGGTGAGTTTTATTATTATTGCTAACATTTAATACGATCATGAAATTGAATAATCCTTTTTTTCATTCAGCGAGGAAATGGTATCTGCGAGTAAGAAACTACCCTGCAACCACATATTCCACACGGCCTGTTTGCGATCTTGGTTTCAACGGCAGCAAACTTGTCCGACTTGTCGTCTAAATATTTTGAGACCACCAACAACTCGTAGAGAAACAAGACCTCCGAATCAACCTCAAGGCGCTGCTCCTGCTCCTCAGCCGGTTCCTGCTGCTGCTCCTGGTGTCGAACAAAATCGTGAGCATTTGTCTTTGAAAAAAAAATTGAAAAAAATTCGTCGAGACACAACACTTCTGTCTTAATATTTCTTTAATGCTTTGTCGTATTTTAGCTCAAGGTTTCCAGATACCAGCAACCTTCTGGGCGAATTTGCAGGCACCGGGAGGTTTGCAGGCTCCTCCTACTCAAAATATAAACGCAAACGTGCCATTCCCATTACTTCAGCCCCTTGGAACAGGGGGAGTTCCACTTTTCGCACCACCATTTCCGCCGATGATACCTCTGCCTCCAGTTCCAACACCTCCGCCTAATTTGACAACTTTAAGCGAGGAAGAATTAAGAGCCATGGAGGGAAATCTTCGTCAAGCCCTGGAGGCCAGGATACAAATGCTTCAGAGGGTCCAACTTTTGTTGGATGCTGCAAATGCTATGATGAATCAATACCAGACTGTAGCTGCTGCTACCTTGGCTACAAAGTAAGTATTTATTAAATAAAATCCCCTTCTCATTAATTCTGAATTCACTGTATTTACTTTTTAGTATTCCATCATCAACTACAAGTGAGGTTTCCGAGTCGCATAAATCAGAAACCTCGAGTAATGATCCCACATCCTCGAATAACGTCGGGAATCACAAGACTGTCGTAGATTTTCCAAAAGCGAGTACCTCTGCGGAAAGTTCGGCAACAAGCACAAATAGTAACGACGTCAGTCCATCCACAATGAACTCGGAAACCTCAGAGGAGCAGGACACCATAAGGAGACGAAGATTACAGAAATTCCTAGCACAATCCGAATAGAAAAAAAGGAGCTGATCTTACTCTCTTAGTTTGTCCTGTGAAAAAGTGTGCAGTGTGTCGTCTGTCGAAGAAAGAAATGCAAGTTTGTTAATGGACCTACGATTGCAGAGTTTATTATGGGAAAAGTGATTTCATAAAAGCGATTTCAGAGAAAACTCCTCGCGCTGTGTGTATGCCCGTATGTATGGAACAACTGTTTTTTATATAAGAAAGAAACTCATCTACGCGCTTAGTAAAACAGATTTACTTTATTGTACATACGTAGATTTTACGTTGGCGCTTTCGAGTTTTTTTTCACGGCGATGAGTAAAATGTGTTCTTTGAATGCCTGAAAACTATATTCTGATATTCTACTGGGACTCGTATAAATTTTCTAGGTATCAAATTGTTGGTATAGAGAAAGATTCTCAAATTCAGAAAATTTTGTTCATCACTCTTTCCATTTTTATTCTGCGCGGCATTGACCAAGTTTTTCCAATTACTTGTACATCTATCGAAACCCTGTTTGCAATGTAAACAAAGCTATCGCGCCGCTCTTCCGAGAGAACTGTAAAAAGAAAATTGGTACTATTGTACAAATATTAAAGATTATGGATTGCATTCGATTACCAAAAAAAAAAAGTTATCGATTTTGTCTAAAGGATGACGGCACTAATATATTATTATTATTAATTATTATTGTTACAAATAGCGTGCTATCGTGACTGTACAATACTTGTTTTAAGACATCCGACGTCTGCAATAAACTTTGTTTGTCTATATCATGTTCTTTTCGTTTTTACAAATTCTTTGGTTTTTATATGATTTGCAATTTTCATTTCGAGCGCCCAGACTGGTTTGTGACAAATAAATAATTCTTTCCCTAATATGATTTTCAAGAAATTAAATTTAAACAACAAAATCTATTTATTAATTTAAAAATACAGTAGGACCTCCACCATATCATGTCGGATCTCCTTTTTCTTTTCACAGTGGTCCTGTAGGAAGAAAAAGGAGATCCGACATGACATAGTGGAGGTCCTACTGTACTTGAAAATCGTTTTTTTTTTTTTTTGTATAATACGAACCAATCACGCAAGTGGTTATCAACACACTATTCTTTTAAGGCTTGAACTCTATTGGCAGATATCAAGGCCACACCAAAAGAAGAAACGTGTATATGTAACGTAGTATGTATTTACATATTTATAAATACATATAATCGGGCCTCCACCATGTCATAATTTCGGGGGGAGTTATGAAAAGATGATGATAGCTCGGAGGGGAAGTTGGGCAGCAGGCGTTGTGCACACACGTATGTATACATGCGTGGGTGTAAACTATCTGCGCAAACGCCTTCTCAAGAGTAGGGGCAAACGATCAACACTAATTGCGGGGAATATGAAATGGTGGAGGTCCGACTGTATTCATTATTTTTTTCTTCTTCACTGGGCCCTTAATATGCTCGAATCATTCGGATGTTTTTCGTTTCGTATGCGAATGTATAGTTCTGTCTTTTTCTAATGGTCACAGAAAGAGAGAGATAAAACTATTCATATCATGTGAAAATCGTTTTCACAGTTTCAAGCAGAGGGGCCCTGTACTCTATAATTGTGAAAAATACTCTTTTTTTTCGTTCATTTAAACTGTCTCAAAACCCTAAAGAAAAACCCTGAAAGATATAACCAATCACAGCTCTGCATTCGTCTCCTCTGACTCTCAATTGATAATTAATTTATTTTCTCTTTTCCGCGTCTTTTCTCCTCCTTTATCACAGAGGGCACCAATTTTCCATTATCTTTCGGCAAAAACTTTGTTCCATACATGACGAGATTGTAAATAAACCGCAGCAGGATTATCTGATATGGAAATCCCCTCCATAATAAACATCAGCAAAAATCACTTCCGAAAAATGTAACCTCTCAATCATCTGATACTTGAGAGATTTTTGTAAACACACAACTTTAAAATACCAGTGTGTATTCTCACTTTAAAGGTAACAAAAAAGAACTAATTGAAATATGAATCATCAGTGTATTTCAAGTCTAAAATCGTTTATGAAGAAAAAAGTCTGTGAAAATCAAAATTGGAATTTGAAAAGTGCGCACATTTTCGTGAACCGAGAGATGTGAACCCCGTGGCGCGTTGTTGTGATCTAACATGGCGGAGAGTAGTGTTGTTGCTGTTCTGTGTCTACGTCAATTTTAGCGCGATATCGAGCACACACGAGACAGAAAGAACGATGCTGAGCGCGTCCGGGTCGTCGAGAGTTCGCAGAAAGTAGATTTCCAGACGGAGGCAGTCGCGTCGCGAAATAGTGCGACGTCCGGAGGGAAACTCTAGCGATTCCCGAGGATACACATTGAGTACAGGAGTGTTTGTCTTTGCAAAGGTTCCCGACGTCAAGACCCCCGCACCACCATTCGTTTGTCCTATATCCTCTGGAGGAACTGCGTCGAGTTGTGTCTGGTTTCTCGGAAAAATCGAGTTTCCCGCGCGCTCGGATTATCCTCCACAGAAGAGGACCCTTATGCAACGGACCACGTAAACACCCTCTGGCACAAAGACTCTCTCGATTCTCTCTCCCCCGGTGCGTTTCTGAACATGCAAATCAGGTGACCACCGTAAAAACCCTCCCCGAGACTTGGACGTCAGAATCAGCCGGCTTTGTGATTTAACGTTCCCGAACAAGCTTTAAACTGTGCTCATCGTCGACGAGTTTTAAAATTCCTAAAGACAACATTTTCTAACTTCCTGGTGCAATATTTCCCATCATCAACATTTTCGCCCCGGGGTGCACAGATGACTTTTTCGGCAAAGATTCACGTCACTTGTTGGACCCGGTTTTTATTTTAGTGCGCGAATTAGAGTTGCCAGAATTTACAGCATAATGATCCTTGAATCGAGTGCAAAGATGAATTGGTAGAAAAGTGAAGAAATCACGGGCGAGTGAATTGAAAAGAAAAAAAAGTGAGGAGATCCGAGCAAGTGGGAAACGTTTAAGTAATGCTAGTTAGTCGAGGGTAAATTTGAATCCTACTGTACAAAACACTTTCACCATGACAGATACACGTAGAAGAGTCAAATTGTACGCATTGAACGTAGATAGGCAATGGGACGATCGTGGCACGGGGCATGTTTCCTCGTCATATGTCGACAGGTTGAAGGGAATCTCGCTTTTGGTTAGAGCCGAAAGCGATGGATCAGTTTTACTTGAGAGTAAAATTCAGCCAGACACTGCATATCAGAAACAACAGGTACTAAACAGGTTTTTCTATTCACCTATTTTCACTGTTGATTACTGTATTCTAAATTCAATTTTCCAAGATGTTTTTTTCGTTTCTTGCATTATCTATCATTGATCGGTTTAAAAGTGACTTTATAGATCTTAATTCGATTGGGAGAGAATCTTAATTTTGGGAAAGATGTAAGCTTTTTTTCTTGAGCGATCTGGTTTTATAGTGGTTTAAAAACAAACAAGAGCAATAAATTTAGAGCGGATTCGAGGTTCCTCAATAGAGTCTAGAATTTCCCCTAGATTTAAACCAATCGTGTTGGTGAGATGCTAGGGGAAAGGATGCAAGTGAAGCTACATAGGGTAAAAAATTAATTGAGATCATATGAAACTTTTTTTCTCTATTTTTATTGTTTGCTCTAATTTTATTAAAAGAAAAATTAAATTGGTTTTTATTAAATTTAATTAGTTTATAATGTCAAATCCCTTATATTTCAGGACACCTTGATAGTATGGTCAGAAGGCGACAACTTTGACCTAGCCCTGAGCTTCCAAGAGAAAGCAGGCTGCGACGAGATATGGGAGAAAATCTGCCAGGTCCAAGGGAAAGACCCCTCGGTCGAAATAACCCAAGACATTGTCGAGGAGTCGGAAGATGAAAGATTCGACGATATGTCCGACTCTGCTCCGCCAATAGAACTGCCACCCTGCGAACTTGGCCGCCTCGAAGACATCAACGAGCTCATAGGCAACTGCCTTCCATCCCCCGTGAGAAAAGAAAAACTTGCCATGGCCCTCGAGTCCGAAGGCTACATTAAAAAGCTCCTGAACCTCTTCCACACCTGCGAGGACTTGGAGAATATTGAGGGCCTCCACCATCTCTACGACATTTTCAAAAACATCTTTTTGCTAAACAAAAATGCCCTCTTCGAAGTCATGTTTAGCGACGACACCATCTTTGACGTCGTCGGCTGTTTAGAATACGAACCCACGTTACCCCAACGCAAAAGGCATCGAGAGTATCTCCAGCAGCTCGCAAGATTCAAGCAAGCCATCCCCATCACGAATGCCGAGCTCCTCGCCAAAATTCACCAAACCTATCGCGTACAGTACATCCAGGATGTGGTTCTCCCAACTCCCAGCGTCTTTGAGGACAACATGCTCAGCACCCTGAGTAGTTTCATCTTCTTCAACAAGGTCGAGATTGTCACTCTAATCCAGGACGACGAGAAATTCCTCACGGAAATCTTTCGTCAGTTGACCGACGAAGCCACTTCTGACAGCAAACGACGTGACCTCGTGCTCTTCCTCAAGGAGTTTTGCAACTACTCACAGAATCTTCAGCCCCAGGGAAAAGAGGCTTTTTATAAAACTCTAACGGCGCTCGGCATTTTGCCTGCTTTGGAGATTACGCTCGCGATTAATGATGCTCAGACCAAAACTGCGAGCATTGATATCCTGACTTATATCGTCGAGTACTCGCCGAGCGTCGTGAGAGATTATACTTTGCAGCAGATTAATAATACGGAGCAGGATCAGATGCTGGTGAATGTGGTCGTCGCCCAACTGGTGAACGACACTGATCCTGAATTGGGTGGAGCGGTACAACTTGCGGGAGTTTTGCGTCTCTTGTTGGACCCAGAGAACATGCTGGCGTCTGTAAACAAGTCGGAGAAGGCAGACTTTTTGCATTATTTTTATAAAAACAGCATTGGCACGTTGATTGCCCCGCTTTTGGCTAATACTATGGGGGAGAAACCAGCAAAGGAGGATTACAGGACGGTCCAACTGCTAGGATTGATTTTGGAACTGCTTTCGTTTTGCGTGGAACATCACTCGTATCATATAAAAAACTGCATTATGAACAAAGATTTGCTCAGAAGAATCCTAGTCCTTATGAAATCCACGCACACGTTTCTTGTGCTGTGCGCGTTAAGGTTTATGAGGAAGATCATAGCTTTGAAAGACGAAATTTATAATAGACATATTATTAAGGGGAATCTGTTTGCACCGGTTTTCGATGCCTTCGTCAGGAATAATGGGAGATACAACCTTTTGGACTCTGCCATCTTGGAAATGTTTGAGTTTATCAAGCTGGTGAGTATAATTAGGATTTCAATCAATTGTTTTATAATATGATCAAACAAATTTCATCAAAACGTGTTTTGATTGTTTTGATTTCAGGAGGACATAAGGTCTTTATCTTCACACGTTGTAGAAAATTTCTCGAAACAGTTGGAAGCTATAAATTACGTTCAGACATTTAAAGCATTAAAATTGAGGCATGAGCAACATCAGGCTAAACTCAAAGATCGAGACAGATCTACACTCGATAGGTAAGTCTTTTAAATAAAACATAAAAAATGATGAAAATTTATACGATTTATTTGGTGGTTCTAGTGTACCATCGATATTGAGAAATAGTCGATACCGACGAGATCAACGACAACTCGACGAAGATGAGGAAATGTGGTTTAACGAAGAGGAGGACTTTGATGAGGGCGAGGCAGTTGTTCCTGCAGCAGCTGCCGATTTAGTTCCGCCCGCCTCGGCGAAAAAGCAACCGCCGTCTCCAAATCCTGCACCCAATCCCGTTCCTGCTGCTGATTCTAAAAGTCAGCAGCAACAGACTATTCTCAACAACAATACTTCCAGCAATAGTGTTGGAACCACTCTGCAAACACCGGTCACCAACAGTGCGCCAGTTGCTAGCGAGTCTCCTGTCTCTGCAGTCATCAGCCCCAGTACTGCTGTTGGTACTGCGGAAAAAGCAGGCACAACTACCTTCAAGAAGGTAAATGGAAATTTAAGTTGTCCAATGATTTATATAAATTTAAACTAATGATATTAAATATTTCAGGGACTGGTCGATTACGAGGGCGATTCCGACGAAGAAGAGGAAGACTCGGAATTGAGTCCGTCACCAAAGCGGCAGCGGATGTCATAGTAGGCAAACTATATAAGTGCTGTGACCATTAGTTGCCGTATTCATCACGAATCTGCGCGAGCGGATCGTTCTCTCGTTTCTTTCATCTTCCGGTTTTCTACTCTGAAGTAGATCGGAAGTTGAGAACTCGTCGTCGTCGTCGTCGTCGTCATTGTTGTTTCAGTGAGGGACGCAGCCAAACAAAAGAAGGTATCAAAGTGTGTGGTGGACGTTTATACGCTTGTTTGAGCGAAATTATTGTGTACAGTTGCATGTGAGAAAGAATGTGAACCAACAGAACTAGGTTTCAATTTTGTAAAGCAGTTTCGGACTATCTTTACAAGATAGAGATAAGAATGTGTATTCGCGGTAAGAGAGTAAACTGAAAAGTAAATTGTAATTCATTCCAGTGGTTTAAAACGCCCCACACCAGTCGAAACTCTCTCTCTATCTCTCTCTCTCTCTCTCTCTCCCTCTTTCTGGCAAGAAATACAATTTAGCAGGACAAAAAAAGAACAGAAAAAAGGACGCTCTATTAAGACTTTTACAAGAACAGATTTCTAAGCGTACGCTTGGATGTGGAAAAAAAGAAATGGTGGGTGTTTTTCTCTGGTAAGGTTATACTTGAGAAAGTACGGTTTAAAAAAAGCATTATCGTGTAAGGAATGCTTTCTTTAACGCAATTCAACCCAGTGTGTTTCTTTTGAAAGAGGACGAATTGTAGATTCGTATCCAGTAAAACTGTGAGATTATTCGACTTTCATTTGTACATATTATACATACGTATGCTCCTGGAGTTTCTCCAACAGACACGACATCCCCGAGAATCGTGCAAT
>JBAGKK010404910.1:0-18180 GCA_037177015.1 Euceroptres primus
CGTTGTTTTCTAGAGATTCATTTTAATCAAAAAAGGTTCTTTTTGTGCCCAGATTTTTCTAGCAGAAAATTCTCCAGAACTCAACTATATTTATATGTACATTGTTATCTCACAGGAAGTCTATTGTATAATACACGCTGCCTCTTTACTTCATAATTCTTTCAGAGAAGAGCAGCACGAAGCACCGACAATAATTACACCGCAGCTTGCATAAACCATTTAAGCCCCAGGAAAACTTCATAACAGTTGTAATTCGTTTCTTTCGTGTTTTAAATTTTACCTCTAAGACTTCATCCCTTTAAGCTTTTTAAAATTGGAGAAATTTCAATTTAAACTTACAAAATTTAAGGTTTTTTGATTTGAAAATATCAAACTAAATGTGATTCCGATCCTTCCGATTAAAGTTGAACATTACCAAATTCGAAGAAATTTAATTTAAGCTTTTCATATTGAAAGCATATAGAGTAGGAATAAAATAAAATTTCATTTTTGAATGGTATTTGAATATGAGGCTGAAAGTCTTTTACAGTTTGTTTGTAATAATAATAAACGATGAAGCGTTCTGTCGTTTTACGATTGCTTTTAAATTGAAGCTTACGACCTGCATAATAATCTGTTTGAGATGCGAATACTAAAAGTTAATTTTACATTTTCAGGGTATTTGAGAAGCTCGTAATTTTTTATGGTCTATCATCGTTTAAATTTGTTTTTACCTCATCTCGGAACTGGTCAATTATAAAAAAAAATTGCCTGAAAATTAAGAAAAGAATTAAAATTTAGCTCAATTCACATAATATATTCAGCAAATTATATATTATATAGAACTATGTTTCCGTGACATTGTGATTAGTCATGTACATTAGCAGGTTCGATGTAGCTAACATTTATGGACTAAAAGCTATTTGAACCGCCTTATGATAAATTTAGCGACCAGTTTTCTGACTAACGGAATTACTCAGCTTATATGTACCAAATGCTACGGCTAATTTGCTCAATAGAATATACTATATTCATGCATTCACACATTTACATAGAGAATTTCAAAAGCCTTATCAAAGTTTAACTTTGCAAATTAGATTCATTCAAATACACGCTTTTAACTTTTTAGAAGCTTTTTTCACATTTAATGCATTAAATTCAAAAGTTGTAGAAATTATGGAATGTGAAAGAGTGAAATAATTCAATTATTAATTGAACAAAGATATAATGATTATTTGCATAAACTTTTTTTACGTTTAATGTATTAAGTTTCAGAGTTACAGAAATTGTGGAATGTGAAGGGGTGAAATAATTGAATTATTAATTGAACAAAGATAGAAAAAAATTTACATATTAAAACACATATTAAATTAGTATTTTAATTAATGTTTGAACCTCTTCAAAAAAAATTGTCGATAATTTGAACCACTGGCTTCCTTGCATTTTTAAAAATAAAAAAATGATATTTGCCCATTTTTAACAATAATACCTGTCCTTGGCTGCACGTTCCCAGTAATACTCATAAGGGATTTTTTTAATAGCTAGCTTAAAAGGAAGATTAGTCGGAAGTATTTCAAGTAAAACATCTCTATTTTCACACGTTGGAAGCTCCTCTAAAATGGGATTATTTTCCCACTGCTCAGCAATTACTCGCAAAGCAAGAATTTTAAGTTCTGGTATAATTCCTTCATCCCAGGATTCATTTTCAGCTCTAAGGGTCCTATTTTGCTCACGAGGTAGGGTAACCGTTTCTGCAGAATACCTATGTGCATAATCATAATATTTCAAGAAAAAGATTAAAATATTTCACCTATCCCACAATTCCCTTTCCATGTTTTATGTAAAATTCAACGTAACAACTGTACCATAATAAATCGTGGGATATTTTAATCTGCAGCGATATTATTTTGATCTGAAGTGGATCATTTATTCTATTATCACACTCTTTTATTTTTAGATTTCTCATTTTACTGCCGATTAAAATGATACCTTGAAATTTTCTGTGACTATGTGCGTATATTAAAAAGTCGTCAAAAATACCTATAGGCTTCAAAAATATTTTTCGATACTGTATATGGTATCCTCATTTTCTTTTATTGTCTTCTTTACTTGTTTCACTCTGAAAGCTTACATGCAGTAAATAAATTCCTTGCACAAAAAATATTCTCCTTTATGAACATGTATTTCATCATTTTTCGTTTCAGTTTTTTTTTTTTAGATTGGTATCAAGCCAGCGATGTTGCATCTCATTTACATCTGTAACATAAAAAAAAATCTTAAAATAAAATAAAATCTATCTTTCTTAAAAAATTAAATTTCTTTTATTAACACCACAACGTCGTCAAAGTGACATATTCAGAACTACTTTGCTTCTTTTGGTTAGAAGCGACGAATTTATTTTCATGTTTGTGCACGTGTGTTATTTCAAACTGACAAGGTCTGGGCCGAATCTGGGGTTTTGAATTTTAAAACAGAATTTATTACGAAGCAGGGAAAATAATTCTTAACTTAAGTATTTATTCTGAAATCAACTTTGAAATTTTTTCGAGATCAATTTTTAATGGTTAATAACACAGGCACATAAAAAAAAGTGTGCGGAGCCAAAAAACGACCTGTATAGCATTGTAGTATTGATCTAGCATAGTCAAAATCTGGATTGATTGGAATTTGTTGCTTACCAGTTTTTTTTATTCGAATTTGAATTTTTAGTTTAGGTCAAATTGTCCCAAGTAGACCACCATAAATCGAAAGTCGTTTTTTTCGTTGTAAAATGAATTTTTTTAAAGTCCTTATGTTCAAAAAGATTTTCCCACGTTTTGGACTCAAACAAAATTTTTTTCAAAAGTTATCAACAATGAAAATTTAATGTTACAACATGATCAACATTTTTTTCGAGAATTTTATGTTGAAATTTTTATTTAAAAACGAACATTACAGAAATTTTTCTTCCGAATATAAAAACATTAAATTTGTTTAAAAAAATATCAATTATTTATAAACGAATTTAACTTTTTCTACTTAGTATTTGTTTTCGCATTTCTCTCCATAAAAAATGTAGAACGTGAAAAAAAATTTGTCTATTATAATAGAAACTACTTAGTATTTCTTTTCGCATTTCTCTCCAGAAAAAATCTAGAATAACGTGCAAAAACATTTTTCTTTTGAAAAACAGAGTAGGCCACCATAAATCGAAAGTCGTTTTTTTCGCTGTAAAATGAATTTTTTAATAGCCCTTATGTTCGAAAAGATTTCCCCAGGTTCTGGACGCAAACAACATTTTTTTGCAAAAGTTATTAGCAACGAAAATTTAATTTTACAACATGACCAACATTTTTTTGTGATTCTTACGTTGATATTTTTGATTAAAAACGTACATTACAGAAATTTTTCTTCCAATATAAAAACATTGAATTTGTTTTAAAAAATATCAATTGTTTATTGTTTATTGTTTTACTTTTTCTACTTAGTATTTCTTATCGAATTTTTCTCCACAAAAAATGTAGAATAACGTGCAAAGAAAATTTTTCTATTTTAATAGAAACTACTTAGTATTTCTTTTCGCATTTCTCTCCAGCAAAATGTAGAATAACGTGTAAAAAAAATTTTCTATTATAATTGAAACTACTTAGACTAAGTAATTTCAATTATAATAGAAAATTTTTTTTACACGTTATTCTACATTTTTTCTGGAGAGGAATGTAGAATAACGTGCAAACAGCATTTTTTTTAAAGAAAAAAAGTCCAATTTGTTTACAAACAATTGATATTTTTTAAACAAATTCAATGTTTTTATATTCGACAGAAAGATTTCTGGAACGTACGTTTTTAAACAAAAATTAAACGTAAGAATCATTACGTTGAAATTTTTGTTTAAAAACGTACATTCCAGAAATTTTTCTTTTGAATATAAAAACATTGAATTTGTCTTAAAAAATATCAATTGTTTATCATATCATATCATTTATTCAGTAATTTACAAGTTATAAATATACAAAAGCATATACAACCTATAACCTCCAGAGGCAAATGAAATTGCCTGTTTATAAACAAACTTTTTTTCTTTCAAAAGAAAAAAATTTTTTGCACCCTATTCTACATTTTTTTTGGAGAGAAATTCGAAAAGAATTAATAAGTAGTTTCTATTATAATAGAAAAAATATCAATTGTTTATAAATAAATTAATTTTTTTTCTTTTAAAAGAAAAATTTTTTTACACGTTATTCTACATTTTTTCTGGAGAGAAATGCGAAAGGAAATACTAAGTAGTTTCTATTATAATAGAAAAATTTTTTGCACGATATTCTACATTTTTTCTGGAGAGAAATGCGAAAAACAATACTGAATAGTTTCTGTTATAATAGAAAAAATTTTTTTGCACATTATTTTAAATTTTTTCTGGAGAGAAATGTGAAAAAATACTAAATAGTTTCTATTATAATAGAAACTACATACTTAGTATTTCTTTTCGCATTTCTCTCCGAAAAAATGTAGAATAATGTGCAAAAAAAATGTTTCTTTTGAAAGAAAAAAATTTAATTTGTTTATATACAATTGATATTTTTTAAACCAAATTCAATATTTTTATATTTGGAAGAAAGGTTTCTAGAATGTACGTTTTTAAACAAAAATTTCAACGTAAGAATCATCAAAATCCGTTTAGTCGTTCACGAGAAGAATGTTGATCATGTTGTAACATTAAATTTTAATTGTTAATAACTTTTGCAAAAAAATTTTTTTGCGACAAAAACCTGGGGAAATCTTTTCGAACATAAGGGCTATTAAAAAATTTATTTCACAGCGAAAAAAACGACTTTCGATTTATGGTGGTCTACTTGGGACAATTTGACCTAAACTAAAAATTCAAATTCGAATAAAAAAAAACCGGTAAGTAGAAAATTCCAATCAATGCAAATTTTGACTATGCAAGGTCAATACTACAATGTTTCATAGGTCGCTTTTTTGGCTCCACACACTTTTTTTTGTGTGCCTGTGTAATTTTTAAATTATATCGAATCAAAGCTCATTCTTTCAAAATTAAGAAAGTTGGAAACTAGCAACAGTGAAATCAACTTTTTTTTCTAAATCGATATTTTTATTCTTTTTATTTATTTTTATTCAGAAACGAATTCTTTTTCATAGAAAAGTATTTTTTCCCTGTGAACACAAATTTCGATTTGCTTGAATTTAATTTTATAATTTGCAGTTCTGAAGTTTAATTCAAAAATCAAATTAAATCATAAATGCCTAGTATTACATTAATACTAGTGAAGCTATAGTTGGAGAAAACTGTCATTAAAGTTTGTAGATCGTACCTAATCCATTAATTACTGCGACTAATTTTGAGCAAGGCTGAGTCGCCAATTAAGCCAAAGTTAATGAACTATATTATTAATCCTGAAACTTCTGTTTCAGTTATTTGATCGAGCAACTTGAAAATCATGTTTCATCAAGGTCTTTGAAAGAAGATTTTCAAAAAGAAAATGAAGCTTCGACTGTAGGAAAATAAATTTAGACAATAATCTGCAACACTTTTTTCATAAAATATTTCAAAATACTTTAAGGAAAATTAAATTTTAATTTTTTTAAAAGTCATTAATTCTTGGGCTTGTCTCAGTACAGCTCAATTCAATTCTAGATGATGTTTAAAAAGTACCCCTCATTTAATAATAGTTATTTAATAAAGGACGTTTCTTTTACAGTTTTGAAAACTAGATTAATTTTATAAATCAGTACATTTTCACTGATATTAATTGATAAAGATTAGGCAGACTTTTGACGATGATCATGATGACAGAACTAATTCGAATTTATTTTGTTATATTTCAGGAGTGTCCAGAAGGAGTGGTCCATGAGGATTCGTTCAAGGACATCTATGCTAAGTTCTTTCCACATGGAAGTAAGTTGATCATTATTTATGCTTCGTTTTTTTTGTTGTAATTAGTTAATGGTTTGCCCTCATCTGGATTACAGACTCCAGCCTCTACGCCCATTACGTGTTCAAAGCTTTTGACGTAAACTGCAACGGCGCCATCAGCTTCAGGGTAACTACATGCATTCTAATATTCTCATATGCCTCAAGTATCCACGTATTGCAAAGTAATTACGATTTTATTGCAATTCAAAAAATTATCATGCATAAGCAAGAATATTCAAATACGTACTCTCATTAGTTTCAATGCAAAGATCGTAACTGCAGTTTGCAACGATTAAAAAAAACCAAGCATCGAAAACACGATTTGGGAAAAACAAGAGAGACCAAAAAACTGACGGTGGAAAATGATCAATCTCAATGAAAGAAAGTATTTTTGAAAGTTTCGTCCCTCTAAATCCCTCGGAATTCATTCCATTTCCATCCTTAATACTTAAAAAATTCTTGAAAACTTCACCAAATTTGAGACCACAAATTTTTCGACGCAAAGTAGTTTCAGTTAACAAGAAAAAAGAAATATAAAAGTTTCAGCCCCCTAAACGCCTCGGATCTCACCCCTTTTCCATCCCTAATACTTAAAAAATGCCCAAAATTCGAGACAACGAATTTTTCGATAAAAAGAGGTTTCAATTGACAAGAGAAAATCCATATAAAATTTTCAGCCCCCTAAACGCCTCGCATCTCACTCCTATCCCACCCCTATTCCACCCCTAATATTTAAAAAATTCCTAGAAACTTCCCAAAATTCAAGATCACGAATTTTTCGATGCAAAGTAGTTTCATTAAGAAGAAGAAAGAAATATAAAAGTTTCAGCCCCCTAAACGCCTTGGATCTCACCCCTTTTCCACCCCTAATACTTAAAACATTCTTAGAAACTACCCCAAATTCGAGACCACGAATTTTTCGATGCGAAGTAGTGTCAATTAACAAGAAGAAAGAAATATAAAAGTTTCAGCCCCCTAAACACCTCGGATCTCACCCCTTTTCCACCCCTAATATTAAAAAAATTCCTGGATACTTTCCAAAATTCAAGACCACGAATTTTTCGATGCAAAGTAGTGTCAATTAACAAGAAGAAAGAAATATAAAAGTTTCAGCCCCCTAAACACCTAGGATCTCACCCCTTTTCTACCCCTAATATTTAACAAATTCCCGGATACTTTCCAAAATTCAAGATCACGAATTTTTCGATACAAAGTAGTGTCAATTAACAAGAAGAAAGAAATGTAAAAGTTTCAGCCCCCTAAACGTTTTGGATCTCACGCTTTTTCCACCCCTGATACTTAAAACATTCTTAGAAACTACCCCAAATTCGTGACCACGAATTTTTAGATGCAGAGTAGTTTTAATTTAAAACGAAAAGGCCATATAAAATTTTCATCCCTCTAGAACTTTCGGATCTCACCCTTTTTCAGCCCCTAAGGCATAAGAAATTCATGGAATCGACTTAAAATCCCAAACCACGAATTTTTCGATGCAAAGTAGTTTTAATTAACAAGAAGAAAGAAATATAAAAGCTTCAGCCCCCTAAACGCCTCGGATCTCACCCCTTTTCCACCCTTAATATAAAAAAAATTCCTGGATACTTTCCAAAATTCAAGACCACGAATTTTTCGATGCAAAGTAGTGTCAATTAACAAGAAGAAAGAAATATAAAAGTTTCAGCCCCATAAACGCTTCATATCTCACCCCTTTTCCACCCCTAATATAAAAAAAATTCCTGGATACTTTCCAAAATTCAAGGCTACGAATTTTTCGATGCTAAGTAGTGTCAATTAACAAGAAGAAAGAAATATAAAAGTTTCAGCCCCCTAAACGTTTTTGATCTCACCCCTTTTCCACCCCTGAAACTTAAAACATTCTTAGAAACTACCCTAAATTCGAGAGCACGAATTTTTCGATGCAGAGTACTTTTAATTGAAAACGAAAAGGCCATATAAAATTTTCATCCCTCTAGAACTTTAGGATCTCACCCTTTTTCAGCCCCTAAGGCATAAGAAATTCATGGAATCGACTTAAAATCCCAAACCACGAATTTTTCGATGCAAAGTAGTTTTAATTAACAAGAAGAAAGAAATATAAAAGTTTCAGCCCCCTAAACGCCCCGGATCTTATCCCTTTTCCACCCCTAATATTTAAAAAATTCCTGGATACTTTCAAAAATTCAAAACCACGAATTTTTCGATGCAAAGTAGTGTCAATTAACAAGAAGAAAGAAATATAAAAGTTTCAGCCCCCTAAACGCTTCGGACCTCACCCCTTTTCCACCCCTAATATAAAAAAAATTCCTGGATACTTTCCAAAATTCAAGGCTACGAATTTTTCGATGCAAAGTAGTATCAATTAACAAGAAGGAAGAAATATAAAAGTTTCAGCCCCCTAAACGCCTCGGATCTCACCTCTTTTCCATCCTTAATATAAAAAAAAATTCCTGGATACTTTCCAAAATTCAAGGCTACGAATTTTTCGATGCAAAGTAGTGTCAATTAACAAGAAGAAAGAAATATAAAAGTTTCAGACTTCTAAACGCCTGTGATCTCAGTCCTTTTCCACCCTTAATACTTAAAAAATTCCTGGAAACTACCCAAAATTCGAGACTATGAATTTTTAATGGAAAATCGTTTCAATTTAAAACGAAAAGGCTATTTAAAATTTACAGCCTCCTAAACGCCTTGGATCTTACTCCTTTTCCACCTCAAATACTTAAAAAGTTCTTGGAAACTGACCAAAATTCGAGACCACGAATTTTTCGATGAAAATAGTTTCAATAGACCAGAAGAAAGTCATAAAAAATTTGTTGCCTCGTTAACGCTTTGGGCAGTTTCCAGGGATTTTTTTAAGTATTAGGGTGAAAAAGGGGTGAGATCCGAGGCATTTAGGGGGATAAAATTTTTATATAACTTTCCTCTTGTCAATTGAAACTACTTTGCATCGAAAATTCGTGGTATTGAATTTTGGGTAGTTTCCAGGAATTTCTTAAGTATTAGTGGTAGAAAAGGGGAGCGATTCGAGACGTTTAGAGGGCTGAAACTTTTATATTTCTTTCTTTTTGTTAATTGAAACTACTTTGCATCCAAAAATTCATGGCTTGGGATCTTAGATAGATTCTATGAATTTTTTAAGCCTTAGGGCCTGAAAAAAAGTAAGATCCGAACGTTCTAGAGAGATGAAAATTTTATATGGCCTTATCGTTTTAAATTGAAACTACTCTATAGCGAAAAATTCGTGGTCTCGAATTTTGGGTAGTTTCCAGGAATTTTTTAAGTATTAGGGGTGGAAAAGGGATCTAGAGGGACGAAACTTTCAGAAATACTTTCTTTCATTGAGATTGACCATTCTCTGTCGTCTCGCTTGTTTTTTCCAAAACGTGTTTTCGATGCTTTGTTTTTTTCACTCGTTGCAAACTGCAGTTACTTATGCAATAGTATATTACGTAACTAGGGGAGAAAGACAACGATTAACGATGCGAGAGGTTAGCTGCCTGAGCGAAGCGAGGGCAGATATCACACGAGCTGACATCGTTGCTTCTCCCCAAGTCACGTATACAATGTTTCACCTGAATTGAAAATTCGACTCGATGCCTGTACAGCGAGGTGAAAGTAGTAGTTTTAACCGTAGGGTGAAAAGTAAAAAACAGCTGACAAAAACTGCAATTCGCGATGTAACTCCGACGCTAAGAAGTTTCTGTCAGCTGATTTTTACTTTCAACCTTATGGTTGAAACTGCTACTTTCGCCCCGCTGAACAGGCATCGAAAGTCGAATTTTCAATATAGGTGTTAGGAAAAGATTATTTTTCAATTGCATATCCATTTCGTAATTTTTGTAATAATTAATTTAAATTTTTGATCTCAATAGATTTAGTACCTTTATTCCAATTATAACTGCTTTTTTTAAATTTTATGTCCGACATTTATTTCATCTTATATTTGCTTTAATAATTGCTATTATTGAATTCTCTGGAGCAGAAAGATTTCAATATTTCACGTTTTTATCGATAACCTCGACAGGCTTTTTTGTGATTAACAGTTCCAACAGAACTGAACTTGATTCATTTATTTCCAGTTGAAAAAGCAGTATGTATTCGTATACGTTTTAAACACTGGCTGTCATAATGCAAAATAAACGATGGAGTTTGATTTAAATTAAACTGTTTTTTATGCAAAATTGCATAAGTCCCATTTTTGCAGAAAAAGCATTTTGTTTTACTCAACTGATTTTTTATTTAAAAGTTCAATTCGAGAGTAATAATTTCACTCGTTAAAATTTTTAATCTGTTAATTAATGGACCCAAAATTATGACTTTTCAAAGAATTTATATTTTATTTGAATATCAAAATCCTTTTGTTACAGAAAATTAAATTGAAATATCCGTAGGGTCTAATTCATTCCTGAATTGTTTTATGTGATTTTTATGTAAGACCAGGTTTTTGGATTTATCTTCTGATGAGATTTGTGTGAATTGGATAAGAAATAATAATTTTTTGTTAATTTTTCAGGACCTTCTAGTAACTCTATCTACACTTCTACGAGGAAGTGTCTATGAAAAATTAAGATGGACTTTTAAATTATACGATATCAATGGAGATGGTTGCATAACGAGAAGCGAACTTGGGGAAGTAGTTACAGCAATTCACGAGTTAATGGGTCGAAGGCATCAGCAACTAGCTGAGGATGAAAAAAGAGCGAGGGATCAATTGGACAGAGTGTTCCGGAAGTTAGACCTCAACCAAGACGGTATTATAACCATCGAGGAATTCATTGAAAGCTGCCTCAAAGTACGTACAATTCACGAAAAAACTCATAAAAAGGCCATTCATACTTTACAAGAACTTTTATATTCAGGAGAAAATCTTAATAATCCAAGAATTTATTTAAGTAATTCTAAATATATTTCTCAAAGTTTCTCTATAATTTATTCAATTACCTAGTTAATTTTTATTTATTAAATCAAATTTCCTTTTTTAATATTTAAATTTTATTCTAATTTTTTGTTAAAGGACGATGTGATTACACGGTCGCTGACCATGTTCGACTCTGAGCTTTGATCTCCGCCTAAAGACGCATCCTCCACTCAGGGGGTAATACCTTCGACAATTTCTACAACCAGCGGTAACGATTCATCGACATGGTCTTTCTCGTCCTCGACCTCGCCATCGCCGCCCTGTTACACCTTGCTGCCGTATGTAACGACAGCAGCCTCATCACCAGTTTGTACGACAAACCACGACCAACAAATTTACTTCTTCCTCACTGCTCACTGTTGGAACCAGCCAGAAGAAGATCTCTTTTGTTGAATCTCGAGCGACGCCGCTATCGTGCCACGTGAATCGCAGAGCTTATTCGACCCATCCTCAAATCCGGTTATGTTTATCCGCATCATTTTTATACGGATATCGAAAAACCACTATTAGGAAGAAAAAAGAAAATGGACAGCTGGGTCGCCATCTAGAGAACGTTCAATTTCGATCTTATAATTAGGATGCAAATTTTAAAAAAAAGAAACACCGGAGTGGAAGACTTGGAAACCAGAGAGAAAAAGCAAAGCAAATCGAATTTTCTCTGCAAGGGGGCCGATTAAACGAGCTTTATAAGAGTATATAGTGGGCTCTCTTTCTAGCCCCAAGCCAGGTTTTTTTCTCATTTTACCTAAAATCGTCTGACGAAATCTCGTTCCTGTTCTAAAACAAAAATCCCTGCTATGGAACGTCTACTCCCAAAAGAATTTGCATTTAAACGATTTTTGCCTTTTGTAAATAAATGACGTGCAATTCGGTTTCAAGAAAGGAATTTCTATTTCTAAAGAAAAGAACTTAATTCAATCTATCAATTCTTGATGCTAAGAATCAGACTTTGTACAAATTTTCATATTCTAACACGTTGTGTGATTTCAGAAACAGTACACATTTTCGAAAATTCTATTTCTAATCGTTTCAAAAATCAATTTTATAAAGAATTAAAGATCCTTTTTGTCCAATTGAAAAGAGAGAAAACAAACGACGTTAATATATTTTCAAAAAGTATTTTTGAGCCCTGACGAGAGAAATTTTTGTGAAAAATGATCAGTGAAACTATTTTCTATTCGCATGCCTTTTTGACAATCTTTAGTCTATCGGCACTTGCGACTCTGGAAAGGCAATTAGAGCAACTCACAGTTGAATCGCAACTCGCTACGTTTAGAGATGCACGAGCTCTCGGTGAAAATACAATGAAGGTATGTCGTACATTTGCATTTTTACAGTTTCGAATGAATATTCAGAGGAAACTCGATTACAACCTTTTCGCCACTATTGGTTCGAGATCAAACTTCTTCGCCTTGCTTTCTGTTTAGATTCAAAAGGTCATATAAAAGACTCTGAAACTGTTCATGTAAAATGGGGTCTTGTAAAGTGCAACGTCAAAGTAAAGTTTCACTAAAGATAAATAATTTGATACGATTCAATCTTTTTACTCGCGTCAGGCTCAATTATTCAAAGCAAAAAATCAAATCCCTAGTCTAATTACCGAGGTGCTGAATTATGTACAGAATCAGGAAATATTTACTCGAATAAGAATTTTAAAGGTTTCATTGATTCAAGTTTGTTTGAATGAGACAAACATCAACCGGTGGGTCGTAAGTTTTCTAATGGATAATAATAAACTCGTATACGTGAAAGGAGTACAACTATACTTTTAAACTGAGTATCAAGTGAAGCTTCAAACTCCGACTGTTTCGACAATCCTGAAGGGGGATGCAAACGGAAAAAAGTGCAAAAAAGACAGATTTCAGTCTAAGAGTTTTAATATCTCTCCAGCCAATCAACTTCAAGGACTCTTCATTTTCAATAAAAACAAAAAAGAAAAAGAACCTTGAGACAAAAGTCAAAGGCAATCTTTGGGCAATCTTTACCAGGGCAACGAAAATCGGGAGCAGTAATGTTGCTAGTTGCAAATAAAAATAACTCGTTTAGAGGAAAAACAGTGTAAGCGAACAAGTACAATTTACATTACGTTTTCGTACACTCGTAATGCGACAGAATATAAATCAGATTTAGCCAGTGTCAGATTAAGGCGTGGAATTCTGGGATATGCCAAAGCTTAATACCTACCTCATATATTTATGAAAACTTATGCATGTGACTTGGGGTGGAGAAAAATATATATTTGTCCCTTTTTGTAAAAAAATACTTTTAAAAAAGATAAAATATCTCTTGACTTAGAATCTGAGTTAATTCTCTCTTTTGAAATTTATTAAAAGAACTTCTTTTTTATTAAAGGACAGAAATTTTTTATCCACCTCAATATATTATCTGCTGATTAAGATCAATTATGCCTGAAGCAAATTACAATCGAAAGAACTCTGATGACTCTAAATACAATTAACAGCTACTACAATTTTTGAAATAATGATAAACTATTTCAAAACTATTTCGGATTCTACAGTTTTTTTCAATTCAAGAATTCTGTAATTTCTGATTGTGATCTGAACAGTGAATTGAACTCAATGAGAAAATTTGATATTTTATTGGAATTGTATACAGGGTCATAAGGTTAAAAAAAAGGTTCCAGGAAATAATGGCAGGAAAGAGAAGCACGCCAATGTATAGTTTATAAGCATTGATTAAATGGAGTGCACTGTAGTTAGGTCTTGGTTAGAAAATCGATTAGGCGAATCCTTCTGTATCACAAATGATGCTGTGGTTGAAACGTCACTTGCCAAACGATTGTCTGACCAAAACCGACTGCACCTACTGCGGGATTTATTCGCTGCAGGCAGTAAACCGCTTTTACTGGTACAATCAAAATCGTATTTTAAGACGTATTTTATTTTTTATAACTGCGTAATTAATCACTGGAGATCTTGTATTTTGGGACTGGGAAACTGCTTAATCTGGCACTGTGCATAAGTACGAATATGAAAATAATATATTTTATTTTCATCTTATAAAAAGATACAATCCAATTGAAGCTATCAATTAAAAATTGTGTAACAGCAGTTTTATAATTTAATTCGTTATTTACATATTTAAAATTTATTTAATTGGTTTTTTAATTTGTTAAATTTTTGTTTTGTTTTTTAAATGATAAATTATAAAAAGAATGGAACAAAACTGCGTAAAATGTCGCCTATTCGAAAAAATTTAATTATGTGCGATTAACAGTAGTTAAAATTGATCTTTCACATTCTGGAGAATATTGCGTGCGATACACGTAAAATATTGTGTGCCAAATCTAATTATATCACTCCCTCAAGCGTTGCGATAATTGAACCAAAAAATCACTGGTCTGCTGTTAATTTTAATTTAAATAGAACTCAGTTTTTAGTCACCTACGAGATTTCAAATCTAATTAGTGGGTATCTCATTTTTGTTTATATTTGAATTATTTTTATTTGAACTATTTATTTTTATTACAATATTTATTCATTTTTATTATTGGAGCCACTTACTCATTATTTATTAAAATAAATTTAAACCACTTATTATACAAATCTTGCTAATGATTTATTTTATTTTCGAATTGTCATTTACAAAAGAATTTTAAAAATTAAATTAAGCTCATTTTATATTACGCTGTAAAGAAAGGACTATTAATTTTTCAGATGAATTTTGAGGAAAAATATGGGTGTGTACATAAATAGATAATAAAGCAAATTTCGGAATACGCAATAGTACTTAAAAAGCTTACAGAAAATCGTTTCTCGTGGCTGTGAAATCAAGAGCGTCCAATGAACGATCCAAATGATAAAATTTATCAAAACCAGAACGACGTTTATTAATATTTAATTATTAATGATTATTTTACTCGGACGCTTCGAGTGGTCTTTGTATTTAGTTTTATTATATCTTATTTGCTTACAATTAAGTTTAAAATTAATCGTCAAGTGTAAGAAGATTGGTCCTGCCTTATCAGAAAGTTATCTTCATCTCACTGTTTTTGATTCATGACTCATGATTTGAAATTTTCGACGAAATGGTTATACCCATAGGTTTTACTTCCGAGGACTGTGGTGATTAATAGCCAGTAAACGATCCATATTCGCGGAAATAATTCCGTTATTGAGCTGCAAATGTGTGCAATTCGCCCAATAAAGCACTTGATTGCACTATTAATTAACTCCATCTCTTTCGATTTTGCTTCAAAATTCACAATAAAGTATTTTCCACACGATTGAACAAATAATCGCTTGTTTCATAAAACGCGTATCGTATTCAGTCGGTGACTAAATCGTGAATCGAAATAAATTGTAGAAAAACTAGCTGAATATTAATTTAGATGATTCGTATTTCAAATCGTGTGATAGTCCTGACTATTAGGTGTTCAAGAATAGTCGATATCATTTAACATATTGTATTTAGTAAATATTTAGGATTTAAGAGTAGCTAGGCGTAAAACTGCGACGATAAGGGTCTACTATTAATTAAAAAATATAAAATGTCTAAATTTCCGTACAAGTTGGAAATAATTTTAGTACATCAATTTAAAGAATTGTAATCGTTTCACGAAACCAGATTTTTCATTATCCATTTTAGCCTGGAATTATGTTCAATTTATTATGGAGTTACGGTTTTGTACTCAGCTTAAGTGCAAAGGGGATTTATAAAATCAATATTTGAGTTGAACATTTGTGAACGTACTATATTAAAATTTAATATTGGGCTTCCATATAATAAAAGATACAATAAAAAAGTTAATGTATATAAAATAAAGGTTTGCGTTATTAGGGAAATACATATTATATGAAATATAGTCACCGATGGAATAATAATTAGGTTTAAATATTGCACGAATCAGTTTCAATTTTCTGAAACAACCAAGGTACAAATTTCATTTATTTGGAGCACCTGTTTGACTATTAGATTCGAGTTATAAATGCATATGCATTTGACACTCAATTCGGAGCACATAAAGAGAATTACGTACCAGAAACAGGAAAATGTGGTGCATTTGATATATCGGATCTCGTGTGTTTATACGTTGCATGTATGCACTTTGCACTGAATATGAAACAATATGAAATAATAATTTTGAGGTCACTTGGTTAGGTATTCTAATAAGGCCGTCTCGAAACGAAGCGTTGCTGAGTTACATTACAAACGTATCCATGCCAACGTCTATAATATCTCCAACAATATTGTTGTATAAATTCTAAACTCAGAGAAAATGATTTTATTCAAATTTCTCTTAAATTTTAGACTTTTCCAATATATTTTTATTCATTTAGCTTTATACGAAAATTGAAGTTGCAGTTGTAATTAAAAGCAAAGGTCGCTGTTGAAAAGCTGCGAAAGTTGAAATTTGATATTAAAACTTCTCGGTGGAATAAAGTTCTGGGCTATATGAAAAGATGCCTAAAACTTCAAGTTTGCCTCTGAGGATAGTTTGAGTTATGTAAATTTTTAAGTTCAGTCGTTTCTCTTAATGTCTAGCCTGAAGAGTCTTTCACAATGTAAAAGTTGATGTCTATGTTTTGATTCAACAGGAACTATGATACAGTTTAAACTTTTACAACGGCGAAACTTTTAGTGTCCTCTTTTCATGGTGGAAAGATATATAACGAGACTGTGCACCGAGAGCAAAGATAAAGTTTTTATATATCTGCTCAGCATCCTTTTTTTCGTAGCAATTCTCTGGTTACAGTGCTAACTATAGATCCACCCTCAAACATAAAATCTGAACATAAACAAACATATGGATTTTCTTGCTTTTTTGTAAAGCAGGGTGTCTAGCGTCCTGGAAAAGTCCTTGAATTTTTTACCTGGAAAAACCTGGAAAAGTCCTTGAATTTCACTCATAGTCCTGGAATTTTTATCTCTCTACATTTGAATTAGTAGTTTTCTTCAAATGACAGGGTACCTACAGGTCAGAGAATTCTGGAAAGTCAGGGAAAGTCAGGGAAAACCTTCAAAGAGGCAGGGAATTTTTTTGATTCAACAAACTATAATTATATCTCAATAGTTATTAATTTAACAATTGTTATAATTATATAGTTATAATATTACAAAAACAGAAATCACAGTCAGTCCCCTATTCCCCTTTTATTTTCCAAATCTCCTAAACTCACTTTTTTTTATAGTTTCATTCCTTTTTTTCCCTTTTTTCCCTGTTTATATTTAAATTTCCGAATAAATTTCCAAGAATTATGATAAATAGAAAACTATTCTGTTTTCTTAAATTTCCCATTATTTCCAAATTTTCAAAATTTACGAAAGTCTCCCAAAATCTCTTAAAATCCTCCAGAATCTTTAAAATTGACTTAAAGTCTCAAAATTCTCCAAAATATTAGAGACTGTACTAGAATCTTCTGGGTTTTCCTACAATAATGTTATAAAATAATATCACAAAATTCTTCAATATATACTACATAACATATTTAGAATCTTCAAAACTTATCTGAAATTTGTAAAAATTCTCCGTAATATTCTAGACTTGTTTTAAAATCTACAATCATTTAGATTCTTCTGGATTCTTCCATAATCTTTTAGAATCTTCTAGATTCTCCTGTAATAAAAGAATTCTGAAAAATTCTTTAATATTATACACAAAATATACTAGAATGCTCCAGAATCTTCTAAAATCGCGTGAAATCTTCTGAACTCTTTCACGATCTTCTAAAATCTTTCAGAATCCTCAAAAATGTTCTAAAATATACCTGAAGTTTTGAACCTTCAAATGAACTTTTTTTCTTAACTCAAATTTATCTTGAAATATTGTTCAATCTAACAAATAAAGAAAAATATCATCTTCTTTACATTAGTTTCTATGTGTATATAAACCAATATTTTAGAAAAAAATTTGAGTTTAAAACGTAATCAAATAAAGATTTCGTTCATTTGGACGTTCAGAACTTCAAGCACATTATTCTGAACTTCATTAGAATTTCCAGAATTCTGCAGAATCCTTATTAATCTTGAAGTATCTTCTAGACTGTTTTCAGAATCTTTCTAAAATTCTGTAGACTTTTTGAGTCTTCAAAAAACAAAGTCTGCTAGAGACTAGAAGATTTTAAAACTTTATGGAAGATTTCGGAAGAATCAGGAAGTCTCTGGGAGATTTTAAAACACTCAAAAATCTAGAGTGTAGAGAATTTTTTGGGATTTTAAAAGATTTAATGAATCTACAAGTTTAATGAATCTACAGAATATTCCAGAAGATTTTAAAAGTTTGTTGATAACTTCAGAAGTCATGAAGGATTTTAGAAAATTCTAGAGCATTCTAAAGATTCTGAAAGTTTAGAAATTTGAGGAGTGTTTTATTAGATTCTAGACAGAAATCTAAGATTTTTGAGGATTT
>JBAGKK010405011.1:0-18178 GCA_037177015.1 Euceroptres primus
ATATTAATATTAAACCTGGTTCTGTTTTCGTGCAGCAATAAGCGCAGGTGGAAGATACACACGTGACTGAAAATCAAGTCAGTCGGGTCAAGTTGGCAAGTCGAGAGATAGAATAAGAGTCGAGATAAGAGAGCCGGGATGAGAAAATGAGAATAAGAAAAAATGAGTAAACCGGAATGCTTCAAGCTGACTATAAGACTGTAAGCTGAGCGAGGTGACGAGGTCCAGCGAATGCCGTTAGGCCGTGTCACTGTATAATGCGTATACTTGCTTCCACTTGGCGTCTGTGAAACGTGATTGTCGCTCCCGTGAGAAATAGAAACTAGCCATGTGAAACGAAACAGATCAAATGGTTCGAGACGAATCGCAGGAAAGAGGAAGCCAAGTTCAAATTGGAACCCCAGAAATTTCCACGAAATTTTCCTCCCTTTTCGTATTGCACAAATTGAAAAAATTCTGAAACGGTTCCACTTCATATCCCACAAAATTTACTCAGGAAAACATTTTTTGTACTTTAATTTTTGGAAACGCAAGAATTATCAACCCTAAATTTAGAATTAATCGAAAATTTAAGGACATTGGAAGTGAAATGCCCCAAAATAGAAAATGTAAGAAATGTTCAATTTGAAGGATCTGAAGATTTCAGAAATGTAATTCGTGTCAATCCGCCTATCCGACAGAGCAAATTGTATATTTTAAACTTCAAATCATATGAATTCTACAAAAAATTTTTGAGAAAATGAATTATTTTAAATTCGTTTCAATTAGCTTTTTTACCAAGCACCCATATCACTGATTCGTTTTCTTCGATAGCAAAACCTGAACCAGGTATACACATTTTTCCATGTCTGTCTCCAATATATGAAATTGCTTTTAAGGAAATGATTTCTTTTTTATTTTCAGGGACGACCACGAAGTCGAATATGCTTCAGTGATTTGAATTGGAAAGAGCGTGGAAGGAGGGGGCGTCACTGGCAGACTTTATTCTCAAAACGTGGAAGGGAATTCACGAAAAACGGCGAACCACTACGGCACTTATTATCATCCGAGCTCTTACGCTTACAGCCAGGGTCCACCGAGCATTTACAACGGTTGCCAGACGAATGGTTACATACCACATCTCCAGGAGGACTACAGACCGATATACTTTTACGTCGCCCAACCCTATACGATACCCTATACTTTTGCCAAAAGGCCAAGACCATCCTCTCTGCAAAAGCCAGGCAAGGCAAAAAGTCACTGTCGTGTAAAGTTCTCCAAGAAGTTAAACACAGCCGAATTTGATCAGAAAGTCAAGCAGGGCGAGTTCTCCAAGAGTCTCAGCCAAGCTCACTTTTCTCAGACTCACGGGCAAGGTAAATATTGTGCATGCGCTCGAGAGAGAAATTATAATCTTGTTGAATACCAATTAAATGTAGTAACGAGATCAGGGAGATATTTACCTTTGAAACTATTCCAATCAATTAGCAAAGATCGCTTGTGGATATCATTAGCTGATTAATATCGGTTTCCTTGTGGTATTGCAAGAATTAACGTACACCTTTTATCTAATTAGAATTGGTTAGGGAAAAACTAGAGAATTTAAGTACAAAAATAAGGATTATTTGAAAAGGAAAATTATTTTAGATTTAGATTTTATTTGTGAGCGTTTTTAAATTTTATTAGGTAACTAAGTATTACTCTATCAAAAAAACTCATTTTTTCTAGAACAGCATTAAAGTCTGGGCTTAATGTCTCTGTGTTTTATATTTGTACAATGTACAAAGATAAAAGACATTCCAATTCTTACAAACCATGTTGTGTAATAAAAAACCTTTACACAAAAAGGTCAGCACAAAATGCGAACTTCCTAAAATCCAATTTTTGGCTCATTAGAGACAGATATATGACTACGAAAAATTATAGTACAAGGTTCCAGCATGTTTCGAAGCCAATTTAGACTTCCTCATCAAGGAAAATTTATAGGAGGAATGAATTTTAATTTTTCAGCAAATATTTTCAAAAAATAAATTTTTTTTAAAAATTATAAATATAAATTTTCCCTGATGAGGAAGTCTAAATTGGCTTCGAAATATGTTGGAATCTTGTAGTAATATGCAATATGCAAACAATTCCAGATACAGCAAATCCAAAACTGTTATTTCTTTCTTCGACCGTTATAAATTTCCAATAAATATTTCAGAAAATTATTGCTAATATAGTCAATCTTACGGTCAATATGAAGTCAATATCAAGTCACTACATTAGTAATAATTTTTAGGAAGTTTGCATTTTGTGGCGTCCTTTTTGTGTAAAGATTTTTCATTATACAATTTGGTTTGTAAGAATTAGATGTTCTTCAGACTGTGTACAAATTTTAATTTTAATTTGTTTTAGTGATTACGAATTTTTCTAAACCCGAACCGGTTGTAACCGATCCCACAATGACGTCCATGTTTCGAAGGGGCACGATATTTGCAACATTCTTCCTGTCTTTACTCAGTGGAGGATTACTATGTGGGGCATTAGTAACACAACACTGGGTAGAAGCAAAGCCCTGGATTCCCGATGGTCCCAAAAATAGTGCTGGGAAAATTCACTTTGGATTGCTGAATGGTACGAAAGAATTAAACTACGGCTATGGCTGGAGAACCCATCATTTTTCCGGTAAGATTTAGAATCACAATCAATACAATTCATAAAAACATGAATTTAAAACTGTTTCTTGATGAAAAATGATTCTTGGTCGAATATTATATTCAAACTTCTGGTCAATTATAATTTTTCAGAGCATAGCAAAGTTTGGCAGTAAATAAATGAACATTGAAAAAAATTCTGATTTCCTTAAATGCAAAATACTCGTCAATTCGATGCTGGTACGAAGTGGAACGAACGGATTTGAAATTTAAAATACTTTTTAAATTCAGATCAATAAAAGATGCGCACGAAAACAAAACACAGTATCATTTTGAATATCATGAACTAGATTCCTACAGTAGAAAAGATTCTTAAAATTGTTAGTAAAATTTTTATCGCTGAAGCTTGCCAAAGCTGTAGAATTGTAGATTTTGTAGAATACTCACGTTTTGTTATACTGCATTCCTGGATTAGTTAGTCTTCTCGTTAAGAACAAGTTTGGCTGTGTGAACTTGTCGAGAGTTTCTTTTCGTATGCTCAAGCATGCATCGCTAAACCAGTTTAGATACAACTCGCACGTGTTATAAAATCGTCTATCATGACATAACAACTAAGAGATATGTACCTGCAACAGAAAAAAGAATACAAAAATAAGACGAATGCTTTTCTGATTTAAGATATATTTAAATTAAAGTTAATCCAATGTTCTAATAGATTTTCCCTTTAATTATGAAAAACTTTTTGTTCTTTTTCACTTTAATGACGGATTTGTTCTGAGAATTCATAATTCTTGGAGAAAATCAAGTGAATATTTGCCTTCAATATTTCGGAGCACATTTTCACCAAGTACTCGGCACTTCCAGTGCGAATTTTACGGAAACGGATAACGCTTTAGCGTTTAGCTCGTACGAACTGGGATTACTCGACCGGATCTTTTTCGTTAATATCCCAGTTATTGTACTTAAAGGCTAAAATATTTCAATTTTTAATATTTTGTCTAACTTGATGAATAAAATTTCTGTTTCGAAATTTTGAATGTCGGTTTGTAAAATTTTCAAATTTCAAAACCAAACTCCAGATTCTTGAATATAGGTTTGCCACGTTTTGGAGTGTGTCATATCGTCTCATTTCTCTTTCATTGGGATAGGTCATACGTGAGACACTGTTATGGGGGAAGGGGGTATTCCTATAATAAGTACGAATCACGTACTCGACGTAAGGCCGAGGATATTGTTGTCATCCCTGTCACGGGCTGTATCTACCTGAGGTATTGCTGTATGCATAATTCAAACTGCAGGTACATAATTCCTTCTCCGTGACTCCTTTTGAACATAATTGATATTTCAGTATAATTTCTCAGGTTAGTGTTGCTACTTTTAGTGATTTTAATTGAGACTTCTAGGATATTTTAATTATTCAAAAAAATAGTCACCGAAAATAATTATTATAAAATATAGAATCTGAAATCATTAGGTAGAATTCAGTGGAACGAAAAAATTCATGACTCCCTAAAGGGTACACAGATCGATCGTGTTCTATATTACTTTTTAATCCTTTTCAAACTTTTTTTTCGGTATTTTTGTTCACATTACACCATTTTTTTCGGTTTCTTTTGAACCAAATGATTTTTAACTTTTTTGTTATTCATCTTGAACTCATGTTTCTTTTGTGAAAGTTTAAAATTCTAATAGTGTGGGTACAGTACGTATCGCTTGTTGGTTTCTAGAGTTGACACAAAAAGCTTTTTTTCAGTTTCCAAATTGATTGAACAAGACCCATCAGTGATGTCGTGGGGTCTTTGGATCGGAACTTTAGGAACAACTTGTGCAGCTTTGGTGGCTGCAGCACTTTCTGCACTTTTAGCAGTTTTAAATACAGCCACGACACCAAGAAGAAAACTTCTTTCCGTCCCAGGCGTTTATTTCATCAATATCTTAACACGTAAGAATTTTATATCAAAAGGAAATTTATAATTGATGATTCAAGTTGAAAGGATCAACTGATCTTCTGTTCTTTCTACTAGATTTCGCACAATATCTGGAGTTGAACTGTTTTTATTGCGAAAAATATAAAACTGAGGGTATCAAGTTATTAGAAAGAAAGAAAAAATACAGTTATAAATCAGTGGCTCGTAAAACAATTGCATTTTCAAACGTTAAGTTGCAATCAAATGCGTGAAATTGAATATTTAAGCTTTAAGGCGCTCATTATACGAACATTATATACCGCGAATGAGGAAGCAAGGGTGTTTATCGTATTCGCCCATCTAAAATAGATTCTGCTTAGTGAATATTCCCTTTTATTACGTCATTAATTTCAGTCTAGCAAGCTACGGACAGCGTTAATTAAAATCACAAATGGTTCACACATTTCTGTTAAAAAATAATTAGTCTTTAAACGCATTTTTAAACAACTTTTTAGATTTTAATTTTTACAAATACTTATTTGGAATTTAATTTACTTTTAACTTAAATTTCATGAAAATAGATTATTTCATTAACATAAGTAATTCACATTTTTATGCCTATTATGACTTTTCTTTTATTAAAGAAACAAGTAGATGTTTTCTAAGTTTTGCAAATATTTATAAATTTAAATTGTCAATTCTCTTTAAGTAAAAAAATACAAATTTAAAATCGAAAAAATCCATTTAAATTAGTACATGAGTCCATGGTTTCAATATTATAATATTTTGGAAATATTTCAGTTTTACTGTGTTTAGCGAGCAATGGCACGTGGTTGGTTCAATACTACACGAAGTTGTTCGTGAACGTATTACCGAAGGAGAACATTAACGAAAAATGGACCAGCGAAGGGTCTGCAGAACTTGGTTACTCTTTTTGGTAAGAAAACTACCCTTATCAAAGACGCAAAGTTTTCCTTTGAATTAAAAAAACTTAAAACCTTTCTTACTTATTTAAAAATTTTTGGGTACAAAAACGACCAGTTTTTTATCTTTCTACTGTTTAAGTGGAAAATTATGCTTAATAAAAAAAAATGACAATTAAATATTATATAGCAAAGTTTCAAAATTTTTCGTTAAAAATAATAGAAATAAGAAAATTTTAAAAATATTTAATTGGCTTTCATCTTGGATTATTTCAAAATTCTGCATTTTTATTAATTTTTTGGTCTAATTTTTTTGAATAATTACTGAATGGTCATAATTAAAATAATTAATTTTCTTACCAGGCTTGTAGTGTGTGCCGGGGTGGTGCACCTCATCAGTATCGCTTTGATTGGTTGGGGATCTGGAAAAGACAGGAACGAACGCCTCGAGCCGATTCCTCCTCTGGAAGAAAAGACTGCAGCAGCCATAATGCTTTACTGATTCGACTAAGATCTTCACTTTCATTAATTAGCTTCTAATGTCGACTGTCTGGAATCCAATGTAACTTTAAGAAGTTCCTATTTTCGCGATTTAACTTTCAAAGTTCACCGACTTGAAAAATCCAACAGAAACTATTACAAAAGGTAAAGAAAGTAAAATAATACTTAAAGTCGATCTTCCCTAGTATTAAATTAAGTAATTATGTTATAGCCTGTCGCTTATTTAACTGCTGTATGATAGGAAAATTCGCAAAGTATGCTGTGAAACTGATATTTTGACAAAATGTGCCTCTCTCTTAGATGATAAAACTAATGTAAATAGAAAATGAGTGGAAGATTTTTGTATTCTTATTTATTACGTGACTTAGACGTAGATCGTACAAATACAGTATTTATAGTTTCATACGTACCCACGTGTTTTTATATCTTATACCCTTCAATAATTGATAATAAAAAGTTGTAGTGTTTTAACATTGCTGATTAATTTGAATTATAGATAATACAAATGACTTATCGAATTATTAAAAACTGTCACAAGTGAGAAATACTCTCAATAAAAAGAGGCCTATTTTGTAAAATTGGAACCACTTCTGTTTTTCTTAACAGTTTTGAGTACTTTATAACTAGGAATCCTTATTAATTAGTCTTAATATTCTATATCCTCTTTAATCAACGCTGCTTAATCTTTACGGCACAATTGTGCAATTAGCACTTTCCAACATGATAAATTTTTCACAAACCAATTGTTATACTCTTTTCCATTAAGAAAGTTTCTGTACACCAACTATTTGCGCCGTTCGAAACAATCTTAGTGTGATTGTGAGTCTCAAAATTTCCTTTACACACTTTTCTTCTTGCAAAGAAATATTTTGAAACAAGCCTTGGCCTTTTGAGATAATGCAATTGATATTTACAGATTTCTACCACGTCAAGGTCGAGATCGACTGTTTGTAACTGACGCGGACTAGAAGGGAAAGCGTATTAAGAAATTTGGACTTAGATACAAGAGAACTTTATTGGCGATAAGAAAATGTTCAGCTCTCTTGGGCATCAAAGTTTATGCAAAGAGAGTTTAAGTAATTTCTAACTAGGCAGCATTTTTGCTAACTTTACGTTGTATGCTTTAGTATGCAGTGTCCTCGTAATTCCTGAAAAAATTCTCAAAGTCCCTCTGGACTATATTAGATAGAAAAAAGCGCAAATGGTCGATGGACCTTTTTGACGAATTTTATACTGATGTATAATACAAAAAAGAAAATTAAAAATTGTACAGATCGTTTTCGTAATTAGAATCTTTTTTTTCGAGTTCACTTATTTGTTTTCGTTATGCTATTGGGAAAAATAACATGACTTATAAGATAAAGAAGCTACTCCACGTCAAGTGATCAAATCTTTGCGTTGAGCGTTCAATCTAATATAATACACCATCAGTTTATTCATTGCTCTCTAAAATGGCAGTTTCTTTAACATTAAAATGAAAAGAGATAAAATTTAGCAGAACGTACCAAAAGTATCGAAAACTTAAAAATAAGCAATCCCTTGTTCATTCGACGTGAAATTGCTCTGTATGCTGCGCCTTTGATTTCAGAAGAAATTCTATTTAGTTCTTCCAGGTGAATAATAGTCGTCGACTTTTTATTGACTTGGATGTGGATTTTAACGACGACCTACTTTAGACCAGCCATCGTCTTCCGGTGCTCGGTTTTCCTTCCTGTCTTCACGAACTGGTTGCTTTTCCTCTTTACGGTCAACACCATCTTGCCTAGAACAATAAATTAAATTAAAATTTAATAATAACCACTAATATCTCAAATCAGACAAGGATTTCAAAAAGTATTCATTGATTTTTTTCTAGCACTTTTATAGTACTTGAAAAATCGATTTGGATAATTAAAACTTTTCTCATTATCATAATTCAAAGTTGATGCACGAGAAAAAGATTCCTTGACTCGAAAGAAATCGATTGACCTACATATTATAAATACATTTTATTGAAGATTAAGAAACTTTTCATCATTTATAATATTGGAAAACAAAGTGCTCAAAGTGCATCAAAAAGTATAGACTACGGGAAAACACCTGAAATCGAATTCACAGCTAGTTTTAAAAAAAAATTCATCGCTTTAAGGATGAAAACTTACCTGTCGTCACGTTTAATATCTTTCACGTCTTTGGACAGCTCGGCCGTTCTAGCAGATCTCCAACTGCCTCCAGCACCACCACCACCTCGTGATGATTCTTCAGTTCTGTAGGGACGTCGTTCGGTCATCCTTGGACGTTCATCTCGATTATCGCGATCATCCATTCCTCGTCGTGGAGGTAAATCACGACCTGGTCCAGCATTGTCGCGCCATGATCCCCCTCCACCACCACCCTGTAAATTTAGAATAAAACAATAATGAAATTCTGTCCTCATATTATTACTATTATTATTATAAACACCATTTACACTACTGGAAAAAACTATAACACCACCTGCTTTTCCTGAGAATCATAAGTTCTAATTTTAATAATCTACGGAATGAAATTTTCTCCTCAAAATAGTACGAAATATCTAACTCTGCCGTAGGAGTAATTGGTGGTATAGTACAATAAAGCATTTTCAAGAACTTACCAATTTACTGAGGTCTCTTCTTTGGAAGCGTTTATCAACATCATCGCGTGGTGGTTCGACCTTTTTCCTTCTGTCTGCGTCATCGTCTACAGCGATCTCGCGTTTAGGTCTGAAACATTGTTTAGTTTTTAGAAACATCTCGGTATTCATTTTTGAAAGCTTTTTTTAAGGCATTAAAAAAGCTGAAGGGACTTTGGAAGAAGACAAGGTTTAAATAACATGTTTGAAGAATGAATAAAAGTGGGTAATGAAATTGAAATTTTCAAAATTGACAATTTTGGAAAAATGTAGAAATGTCATACCCATCATCGTCGTTTTCTTTCGCAAGAACTTCGCGACGACTTCGGAATCGACTGTCATCAGAATCGTTTCGTTTCCAGTCATCTTTTGGAGGATCCGCAGCAGTTCTAACTGATCGCCAAGATGATCCAGTATCCACTATGAAAAAATCAATTAAAGTTGAAGAGATTGAAATTCAATTTAAAGCAGGTATAAGACTTTTATTTTGTAAAATGATGTATTATGAATTTTGCGAATTCTAAAATATAATGAAAGTAATAAACTGAGTGATCGTAAAGAAATATTTACCTGATCTGGGAGGTCCATCTCTGAATCGATCTCTTTCCGCTCCTCTTTCTCCTCTCTCGCTCCACTCTCCTCTCTCATTTCTTTCTCCCCTTTCAATTCTGTCACCACCCCTCTCAATTCTGTCGTTACCTCTTTCAATTCTCTCCCCACCTCTTTCAGGTCTATCACTTCCTCCTCGTCTCCATAAATCTGGTTTTTCTCTCGCACCATCCCTATCCTTTTGCCTCTGCTCTTCCAATTTCCGTTCAATTTCTTCATTTTTAGTCTTAGTGATCTCTGCAATCTTCTCCAGTTTCGCCAAATGTTCCGCTTCTTTCGCTTCTCTTTCTTCACGTTTTTTCCTCTCCTCTTCTTCCTTTTGCGTTCTTTCCTCTTCCAATCTCTTTCTCTCTTCCTCTTGCCTGATTCTCAACTCTTCCAGACGTTTTCGTTCCGCAGCTTCTGCTCGTTCCCTCTCCCATTGCGCCTTTCTCTCTGCCTTCCTCTGAATCTTCCGTTCCAGCAGTCTCCTAGCACGAGCCTCATTCAATTTTCTCTCAAAGTCCCGCAGCTTCTCCAGGTAAATATTCTTGCGCTCATCGAGTATTCTATCCAGGAATATATCATGATCTTCCTTCATTCTAGCCATGCGTTCTCTCGTTGCCACAGCCTGCTGGCGTTCTTCGATAGCAACTTGGATTCTTTCCTCCTCCTGCTGTTCCCATCTCTGCTTCGCCAATTCCATCTTCTCCTCCATCACCTTCTTCAAAAGTGGAATTTCCTCGATGCGTTTAGCTCGCTCCAGATAATCTACCTTCTTCTCCTGGGACTTGAGCTTTTGCTGCATTTCCCTTCGCTCCTTCTGCAACTCTTCAGCTTCCCGAGCTGCGATTTGCTCCGCGTCCAATTTCTTGATCTCATCCTCGTCGAGTTTTTTAAGCACCTTCTGACCATGGCTGGTTTGTGAGATCTGCTGCATTTTCTCCTTCAAATGCCGGTCCTTTATCTGCTGAATTTCGCTCTGGTGACGCTTACGCTCCCTCTCTTCTCTCTCCTGCTCGAGTCGTTTCTGTTCCGCGAGCATCAATGCTCTCTGAACCTCTTCCAGACGCCGCATTTCCTCCTCTTCGCGTACGGTGTTGATGTGTTCGATGTACTCTTTTCTCTCTTCGATGATCTTGTGTCTTCCCAAAATTCTCTGGTGTTCCTTCATCTTCGTCTCGTGATAATGGTTCACCATCGCGTTGCGCAGCTTCTCGCGCTCTTGTTTCTTCTTGTTAGGATTGATAATGTTAATCGAATGATGCAAAACCGATGCCATGTTCATCAGCTGACAGCGGATTTGCTCCGAAGGCATGGGTTGGAGAACTGGACCATCTGGATGGTCTTCTCTCTGCGCCTCTGAAAGGTCCACTCCGAAATGGATGCCGGTCTTCCGGTGGTCGATTCTGATCTGCATGTCGTTGTATCTCACGCAGTCAACTAGAAGACGCTCTAGGTGGAAGTCGGTGGTGAACTTGGCAAGCTCCAGCAGACGAGCAAGCTGAATCGTCTGGTAGACTTGCGAGACCTGGTGCACAAGACGGACAAGCGTGACGTCCTGAAGTGCAGGAACGTACTGAGCCAAGGGGCTCGTTTCGTCAGCCTGAAGAGCCTGGATGACGGTGTCGACTCTGCTGCAAAGTTCCAACGGATGGAACTCGACTTCCAACCAAGAGTGCAAATTCTGAAGTTGCGGGGACACAAGATTGATGACGTTCAAGCGGACAATGTCCTTTAAAAGAGATACTCTTGTTGGTGGCTGTGTGAGTCCCAAGAGAACTGCAAGCTTCTGAGCTTTTTCCTGAGGACTTTTGTCGGTCTCAATGAAACGGTCGAACTCTGGATGAGCCGAGGGCAATGGGATGGACAAGGTCGCAAGCAGAACTCGATTCGCGAGGCGCTGTTGCTCCTCTGAGGACATGTTCTTCTTCATGTCTCGGGATAATTGTAAGAGTTTCAGTAAGGCTGCGGCGTGGAATAAGTAATTCCCTGCTTTCCAGAAAACCATGGCGAGTTTCTGATAGTAGTTGGCCATTGTCTTTGGCACTGGCATCTTCTTCGAGAGGTTCATCAGGCCATGGATATCCTCGATGGCTTTGTAAGCCTCTTGCCAAAGTTCCATCTGGATCGCAGAATCGAGTTGGTTCAAGCGTGTTTCGAGGTTGAGTTGCTGTGTCTCTGCCTTGTTGATTGAGACGTTGGAAACGAGTTGTGGAAGCTTGCAGATGTCCTCCAAATGCTTGCGGAGTTTCTCGCAAAGCTTGCGGAATTCAGTCTTGCGGTTGTACTCCAAACAGAATTGGAAAGCCATGCGTGCGATATCATGGTAGAGAGTCTCGACGTGAGCGTTGGTCCTGAGTAATTCTAAGCACTGGCAGTAGGATTCCCAGAGGAACTTGACCCAAGGAGTTAAGATGGTGCGGTCGCTTCTGTCTTGTGCGTCCTCGCCGCTTACGGCAGATAGTAATATACTTTCGGGTGTTGCTAGATTGTCGAGATCATCGATGTCTATCACTGCTTGCTGACTTTGCTTTCGGGCAGCATCTGTTTTTTCTTCCGCCATACGTAAGTAACCGCGGATGACATTTTCTAAACTGCCGACGTTGACAGATTGGAACATGTTCCGGTATTGGAAGAGACCCTCTTTGGCTATGTGGGATTTTTTTAATTCCACGCACAGGTCCAGATATTTGAACATGATCGGTTCGAGGACCGACTCGGACCAGCTGTACGTCCATTTCTTGTTGCGGAAGACTTCTTGTAGAGTGTCTAATGCCCTTGCCGGTTTGCCAACTTCGATAAATTCTAGAAAAATTCGAATAAATCAATATCAAGATTGATGATTGAAAATGAAGATGAAAAGCTTAAAATAAACTCAAGATATAATTTTACCCTTTAACGGTCACTGTTGCACATTTGAAAGGCAAGAAAACGGCTATTTCTTAAATATCTTTCTCAATTTTTATTTTTAAAATTCTTGGAAAATTTAACAAGGATTCAGAGTGTCTTAGAGATTCTTTGCAACAAAGTTAAAGGTCTTTTCCAGGCCGCTAGACACCCTAGCATTTGAAAGGTTTTTCGGAAAGCACGAAAATAAATTCAATATTTTGATTGAAAATGTAAAATGCAAGCTTATAAAATTATAAATTTTAAATGCTGCTTGTAATTTCTCGTGTTATCAAAATAAAATAAAATTGCTATTTCTAATTCTAAGGATTTAAAACCGAGATTGAATATTGCGACAAAACCTGAAATAAGCTAAAAAAAATTATTATTTGATCCGCTCTATTCAGAATGCATGCATAATTTCTATTTTTTTGACATAAAATTTATCACACTTATTACTAAAAGTTCACTTTTTATAAAAAATGAGCATTCGTGGAGCATTTCTACCATAGGCGTTGTAAGTCTGATCAGAACTTATCGAATCAAAACTCTCAAGCAAATTAGTAAAAGGCAAAATGAAGAAAAATAATATCTTTCCATGAAATTAGTTTGTCCCGAATGAAAGGCATGTGCAGGATAAATTCATAAATTTTTGATCCATGTATATTGTATGGCATATGCTTTAAAGCTTTAATGTTATCGAGTAAGCAAGTTTCGATCGAGACAAAGTAGGTTATGGTAGTAGTGAAATCTTTTGCAATGATATAATTTATCAAAAAAAAAGTATAAATTCTACGAAAAGTGTTTAACCTAGGGCAATTTTCAAATTGTAAATGGGTCGGGCTAGCTTGCATAAAAGTATTATCAGCCATGTTGTATTATTGTCATGTGGTGCATAAGGTTGGACTCACCATTCGCCCTTTTCAGAGCGTTTTCGGGTCTCTGCCCATATCTAGCCATTGCGCCAAAACAGTGGAATCACTTTTTTAGCATTAACACCACCGGGAAGCCAAAAAACTGCACTATAAAAATCAGAATTTCCGAATTTTCTGGCCGTACGACGAACGTCACCGTCGGCAAGAACCTCGTGTACCGGATGAAAGGCAGACACTAGATAAAAATGGCTTCCCGTACTCCTTAGTCAAATCAGTGTAATTAGATGAAAAAAACCACGATTTTTTCGTAACCAATATTTTTATAGTATAGAGCAAAATTTCAGTACATTTATCATCAGTACTGCTAATTAATAAATGTGAAATAATATACTTTTTGTTATTCTTTACAAATGAGGCTTATGATCACTCCACAAGATGCAAGGTTATGTCCAAAATTAAATTTTAAAATTTTTTGAATCAATTTTCTAAAAGTATGTATATTTTTAAATTTATATTTATAAAAGCGAACTAAATAGTTCAATTTTTGTGTAGAAAAGTTTGGAATGTAGTAAAAATTTTTGTGTAAGTGTGGACTTGTGGAGCGTTGATAAAAAACAGTGTGAATTGCATTTACGAAATAACATTTGCGACGTCCGACGTATGGTCATGTGATTAAAGGCGTCTGAGTTTCAAAATGGCGCCCCTCATCCAGTTGGTCTCTTGTGGATTATTAGGTAAAGTTTAAATACTCACATAATTTGAATATTTTATTGTAAAATTAGTTTAGTTATTAAAGGATTATGAACTGAGTGCAACAATGAATACTTTAAATTTTTTATTTTACTCAATGAAAATAATTGTTCTGTTTGAGTAACAAAAACAAAAAGCATGTTTTTGTTTTGGTTGTTTGTTTTTGTTTATTTTTGTTTATTTTACATTTGAAATTTGGTTTTAAATAGTCCTGTATTTTAATAGTTGAATACAAACAATTTAAGCATGTACTGGCAATTGAAATCGAGATGTAAAATATTTAACAAAGTATTCTAACCTAAAATTGGTAAATGTAAACAGTAAGTATAGAAGAAGTGTCATTAATTCATCATTACATATAATTTTAAATTTGGCTTTTCACCTTTCTCACTGGAATACATTAGATTTTGAGTTGTATCAAATTTGGATAATTTTTTATTAATTACTGTTAAGCATCACCGAATTTCAAAATTTATTGATTGATTATTTTAAATTTGGAGTAGGCACTTTAAACACATATCTTAATTTTTAAGACTGGAGTTTTATTATAAAAAATTATTCATTTCTTTTGACAGAAAAAGACTGTAATGGCGATAATTTATGGACCTGGGCTTATCCGGCAGTCACAGAGTCTCAGAAGACTCTCGTCACAAGAAAGTGCAATTCACAATCAGAAAAAAGCAACGGCCAGTCCTTCGTGTTCTCAAGGCACCACAATGAATGGTTTTACATTTACTGCAGTGATGTATTCGAGTCTAATAGATTACCTAAGGTTAGTGAAGATTTATATTATATTAAATGTTCTGAACTAGACTGTTGAAACTTTTTTTTTTTGCATTTTACATTGATCTATCAAGTTTGATTGAAATCAATTTCGAATTGCGGCAACAATCCAAACAACGTCGTATATATCTACAATTTTTCGAGTCAAAGATTTCTCTTTTCCCAGGTAAAGCAAGTTGCCACAGTTATCTTTAGCAAAGAATTTCACCCTCAGAAATATGAAGTTCTCTGTCGAGTTCTCGGCAAAACGTATTGTAAAACAGGAAGTCCTATTGAAGTTTTTAAAATTTACGTGGCTGTGTACACCCAAGGTTCGTGCACCTTTGCAGAAAATGGAAGTTTCTTTTCTGATGAGTTTAATAGTCACTTTTCTGGTTCGAATACCAATGTCAGAGAACTGATTAAGACATTTGAACTTGAAACAATCCTTATTTACACTGCGCTTTTACTGAAAAAGAGGATCGTCGTTTATCATCACAGTGTGGAACAATTATTGAAATGGATACAAAGTTTTCCTGCTTTAATGACACATCACCATGTTTCGATCTACCTCCGTCCCTGGGTTGATTTAGTACAAGATGAACTTATGGAATTAAAAGTTAGTAAATAAACATTGAGAATTACTTTGTTCGATTTTGAAAATATCTAAAACTTTTTATTTTTTTATAGAGTCACCAGTATTATGTGATGGGGTGCAGGGATAGTTCGATTTCGTCGAGGACCGAATTATACGATTTACTTGTAAATCTTCCGGCGAGAGAGATTACAGTCGCTAATCATGCCAAAGGTAAATATAGTTTTTAAATAATTATTCTATTGCTTCAATTTATGCAATTTAAGTCATTATGATTCTTGAATTTTTATTATATTTCAGATAGTCTGACAATGACTAAAACTCACAAGGAGATTGCGCTCTTTTTGGTGCAACTTTGTGAAAACCAGTCATACACTGAAGCACAAATAATAACCGAAATTGCAGACAAGACTCGGGACCTTTTGAATCAACTCACGACTATTGCCAAGAATGAAACGTCTGAGAAGAGAAAAACAATAAGTGCTCGAGTTATCAAGGAGAAGAATTTAGCTCCAGCAGTAGAAAATTTTCTTATTAATTTGGCTATTGCTGAAAATTTTGTTATTACGCAATAGGTATTTTGCACCGACTGCCAGTGCTGAAAATATTTTTTTATTAAAAAAAACTGATTTTTAATTTATTCGATAAAAAAGTAATTACTGTTAAAGTTTAAAATATCTATAATTAAAGAATATACTTAGTAGACTTAAAAAGTCAAGTAATTGTGCGAATACTTTTTTTCGAAAGTTACATAATTTTCAATTATTTGGCAACTTTTTTCTTACTTTCTGAATGTATCCCAGAAAATGTACATTTTTAAATATGTAAATAATAAATATTTTTTACAGAAACCGTTTTTAACATTTGTGTATTGTTATTTGGTTCACGCTAGGAAAAATCTCTTTCTGCATATAAAAATAGGTTTCCTTGAGTTTTTGTAGATTTTTAAAACGATATTTATTTTCGCAAACAATTTATTCACCCATTGAAGTGGTAAAGAAAAAAAATTAATGAAAATAATCGAATATTTGTCTATCCATTTATTTTTATTATTATCTTATTCTATTGAGAACTATTTACTTTTATTCTTGGGTTTCAAGTAAGTTTTCTTATAAAAATTGTAAAATAAACTGAAGTTGAGAAAAATGTTTGGGAGAACCACCTATTTGTATTATATCCCGGTAATTTTGGAACAAGGCACGATGAGAGGAGAACTATTAAAGTTTGCAACATGAAGATAAGCTGTACCTGAAGCATAAGAAAGGGAGTTATTATTATTATTTATAAGTGTTTAAAATAAGTATCATTTTTAAATTTAACTTACATTTGTATAATTGTTACATAGTGTTTTGCTGTCTAAAAATTGAAATTCGTTATAATTCTATCTGATTTTAGTCATTTATTTTCACTAAGAAGAAAGTAATTTTAATTAAATGCCTAGTTTCCTAGTTTTGCTGTCTGAAAATTAAACCTCGTCATAATTCCATCTTATTTTAGTCATTTATTTTCACTAAGAAGAAAGAAATTTTAATTAAATGCCTAATTTGCTTAATAACTTTTTATCTTTTAATTCAAAAATATAGAAGCATTAATTAATTATTTAATGGTATATTTAAATAAGAATTATGCGTACTCTTATGTCATTGGGATTCATTTAATAATTGCCTGGATCACATCGGAAAGTTGAAGTATTCGAGTAAAATGCTAAAATTTCTTTCACTATATAAGCGTTCATAAAATTTGAAAAATATTGTAAAATTTCAGAAAGGTTCTCAAATCGCATGCAGTTTATCCTTCATGTAATGGGGACCAAAATGAAAGACAATATAGTAGCTGAATAAAATTAACACTGGAGCACCACAAACTTTCCACTAAAAACCAATCCGTCACTCGATGATCTGCAAGATGTAGAATTTTGTGAATGTTAAATTAATTTGTCGAAAATTTTCCTTGTTTTCTTTAATTGAATTAATTCTAATTTCATTTTGACGCTTTACAGGTACTCACCCGACATTTCATGATAGTAGTAATTATATATTTCTAATATTCCCATTTTGGTGTAACGAAATTTGTTTTAAATACTAATTGTTCACTGCGTTTAAAAAATACGTACATGCTCGCGTTTTAACTTCTTTACATTTCGACACAAACTAAACTGATAATATTTAAATGTTGGAAATTTCGGAATGGAATAATTTAAATACATTGTACTTACTTGATTCCTTATTCAGTCTAAAAAAGTATATGATAGTAAAATTAATACCAGGGTCTCTTCAAGATTTAGATGAGGTATAATTTTTTTTATTCAGTTCGAAATAGGAATATAGTAGAAGCACCATAGAGCTTTATATCAAGACTTATTTATTTGCAAATGCTGCAATGTGCGGTTTTACCTCGATTTTCCCAATGGGCAAATATTCTTTGAATAAATCTTTGCCTGAGAAGCATCGGACTACCTGACTTATTTATTTTCACTAAAATGGTTCATGATTATGCACAACAAATTTTTTATAATATATTTTAATTCGCACTTCACGTTTAATCAAGAATTTCTTCTTTTTTCTTCTTTGGATTCAAGTAGGCTTTTTTGTAAAAGTTATAAAATAAAGTAAAGTTTAAAATTACATTTGGAATCATAACCATTCCTGGTAATTTTGGAACAGGGCAGGTGGGACATTATGGCATGAAGGAATAAGAACACAAATTGAACCTGGAACAAAAGAAAAAAGTTGATGATTTTGCCTTTCAAATTCATGTTCATTGTAGCAACAATTAGAAACGAAAAATGTATTTTGTTCAAGGTAACAATTTTGAATTGATTTGTTTGAATCGAACATTTTTCATTGAAATACATTTTTTTGGAGCATTCAAAAGAATAATTTAAAACATGGTTTTTTTTTATTTTAATGAAATTATTTTGTTATTTCAAAAAGAGAATTTAGGATAACTTAGTTCTCTTGAATTATTGACATTACTTTGGAGCCGTGCATAAATTACGTAAACTTTTTTTCTGAAATTTTGAACCACGTACTCCCCTTTGTGAGGCTCCGTAAGTTTTGAACCCCCCCCCCCCCATCACACGTAACTTTTCCCGAATAAATTTTTTCCTGAATTTATTACTAAATTAAATATATATATATA
>JBAGKK010405115.1:0-18174 GCA_037177015.1 Euceroptres primus
TGTATTTCCTCAAAACTGGATAACTTTTTCTAATCAAACTTTTTTAGCCACAATTTAGCAATACTTCAGCTCGGGAGTGGACTTTTGTTTTATCTTTAAATGGCGATTTTGATTTTACACAATGTTTTTTCGCTCTACTGAAAAATTTACATTTGGTGGTTATCTAGCTTTGTACTGCTACCCTTCAATTATCGAAAACGATTTTTAATTATCAGTTATTTATTATAATGAAGCAAAAAGTCTTACTAATAAAGACTAGTTAAGAAAAACGCTTATGACAATAAAGTTAATGTCAAAACAGGTACAAATTTCAAAAGTTTATAAAATTTTACATAATTATTTTTTGAAAGCACACAATTTGTCTGAAATACGTGTAAAAGAATAAATATAATACTTAAGTATAAATTTCGACAATCGTCTGGGTGTACAATATGAATGCAGAATGTAGGTACATATAATTTAAGAACTATATAATTAAACTAAGTTACCAAACTATAAAAATTTTCTACTTAGAAAATATCTACAACTTAAATTATTTAAAAAATGCAAGAGCATAATTTATTTGACTAAACTGTTCCACGTTGTACATGATATTACGTATATCGGAAAATAAAACATAAACGCTACCTAAATAAGGCCTACATAAATTACTAAATTATAATATAATTACAATATAACCGTTCAAAATTGTCTCTCTATTGTCAGTCCACTTAATATATGCTATTAAAAGCATACCTTCCTTTTTTTAAATAGCTCCTCCTAAAATAAAAATCTCTATATATCTTCATTTTTGGAAAAGTTATTCAAAAATAGAGGAAGCATATTTTTGGTAGCACTTCTGTCAACGGAATGACATTTCTGAACCGTAATATACCTACTGCGAAAGAATCGACAATTAAAATTATGTAGAAACTAGAATTTATACATTTGACTAAATTCTTTCAGGGTTTTAAGAGACAAACATTCTGGGAAATTAAACATAAACCCTAGATAAGTGAGCCCTAAAAAATATCTAAAACAATTATTGAAACAAAAATATGAAAAAAATCATATTTCTATTAATATTAATCAAATATTTTATCTATTCTTCTCGTATCAAATGTTTTCAATATTTATCAAGTCCTACTGTATTTTTATTAACTCTAAAATTCTGTTATGCCTTAACTAATGTTAATACTACCATTAATTGTTTAATCTCTCGTAGTAGTTTACGATTGTGTCATATAAAGCGTTAATAATTATTAGTGTAATTTGCGGCTTTTGTAATAAAAATAAAGTAGAAGTTTTGCCTCTGGAATACAATTTCTGTTATCTTCCTGTGATGAATGATTATCTTCCTGCAATGAATGATTATCTTCCCAGATGAAATTAGTCTTCAATGATCCATTTTATTAGAAAAAATCTAATGATAAATCGGGCTTTAGAAAAAGATGTTGCTACTGCTCTCAAATTTGTGTCAATTTACTCAAGTAATGGTATTTAAACAAATATACAAATAGATTTGGTGGACTGGTAAACATAAAAAGTGAGTCCCCTCGACATGAAGAAATTCTAAAAATACATGATTTCCTTGTTTGTATACGAAATTCGGGAAATTTTCCAACAGCATACAATTAATTTCAACATTTCACCTGAATACCATTGACCAAAGTTGACATTGATGCTGGCACGTAGCAATTACACAAATTTTTTTTCATCGCAATACGTTAATTTAATCGATATTCGTGCGACACGGGGCGCCGAAGTTTTTACAAAGTTTTTCCAAGTTTTTATAAGTTTTATATTGTATGAAAGAAATCAAATAGTTCTGCCCGTTTCTTAATCGTAAGGAACTCTCAATAGGATTTCAGAAACAAGTATAATACATTATAATTACAATTGCAATGGATATTAATTCGATTTAGTCAGCCTTTTTTAGTTAAAGTTAATGGAACATATTTCCGATTTTCACATTTTCTATTTAAAAATTCAAGATTCATTCTGACACACTCATCTCTTGTAACTGTGCCGGCCTCGGGTCTGGTCGGTACAGTAACGGGCGTTATTAAAATCGAGTTTGAACCGGATTTAAAGCGACGAGGGAGAACTCGTATGTCAACACTTAGGACCGCTATATGGTCTCTGAACGTACAAAAGTATATGCCTAGAGAGTCGCGAAGTAAGCAACTTCTGATGCGGCCCTGACTGTCCGAGCGATGAGCTTTAGTGTAAGGCGTCAAGAGACGCTCGAGGGGGGGGGGGGATAAAAGCAGTCAAACTTGAACAACCGTGAAGCCGGCACAAGAACAAGCGGCACAGTAAGGCGAGATGAGTGTGTATACATTATATAATAGGGTGGTCCAAAAATGCATGGCAAAATTTTTTTTTTTTTATGCTACAGGGCAACGATCCCCCACAATTTGTGAGGTTCCATGAAAAAATAAGGTCCTATTTTTTTTCAAAATTTTGATTTTAACACGTTGCCCCCCCCCTCCCTCCCTTTAAGTTTACATAAGGGGCCACCACGTGGACAATTTTTAACCACTTTTTGACCCTCCCTCGTGGACAAGCGTGGAATTTTGCCATACCCCCTCCCCCTAAACTGTCCATGTTGTATATGGATGGCCCCTAAGGATTAACATGGGGAAATCTCAGATTTTCGAAAAATTTGTAAATTACCTAAATAAAGTAATTTACGTAGAAAACTAGTAAATTACATGACAAAGATAGCGGTTGTCTGTTTTGAACACATAACCTCACTTTAGTACCTTTTATCAATTTTATCCACGTTATTTTCTTAATAGACTAAACAATATCGTGTGCCAACAAATATATTAATATGTGTAATTAATATATTTATGAATCACGTTTTTGAAATTGTTTGTTCTATCAAAGTTTGTTTTTTACCGACGGGGAATGGCGTCACAATTTGTTTTCGAAAGTTAGGTTATGTTCGAGGTAATTTACATCATGTAAAATACCTGGTAAATTACTGTAAAAAACCATGTAATTTACCTCGGGTATTCTACTTACACAACCCTGGTAATCAGGGTTTGAAGCTAGCATGGAAATATTTTCAGCATCTCTTAAGAAGTGTTCAAAGAATAAATACCATTAGGATACAGTCGGACCTCCACCGTGTCATAATATCGGGGGGAGTTATTACTTGATGGAGGTAGTCCGGAGGGGAAATTGGAAGTTGCGCATTAGGCATTTGCGCACACACGTATGTATCCATGTGTGGAGTGTGAACTATCGGCGCAAACGCCTTCTCGAGAGTAGGGGCAAACGATCGAGACTTGTAGCGGGGAATATGACATGGTGGAGGTCCGACTGTAATTAGCATTTTCACCCCACCCCCCTCTTACGGAACCACAAAAATGACCCAAAAAATACAAAATCACAAAATAGCGTACAAATGGAAGATTTTAATACTTTTTATTCTCTTTTTTCCATAAATTGTTATTATTAGGCAGGTGACATGTTTTTAATAATTTATTAACCAATTAACATTTGTTTAAACAATTTTAATTTGTTTAAATAATTCATTTTTTTAAAAGCACTATTTTTTCTTCTTTTAATAGGATTCTCAGTCATTTTTATGGTAAGAACATTACATTTGGTTTAAATTTTTTTCCAATTGTTTAAGCAAATAATTATGAACCATTTGTAACTTTTTTTAAGAAAAGGTCTACGAAAGTCTATTTTTTCCTAAATTTCGTAAACAATGCCGCTTGTTATTGGATGTATACTTAATTCCCTAATTGTTTAAACAATTTTTTGTAAAATAACTGTTAGAAATTGTAATTTTTCTGCAATTGACGGAATAACAATTAGTTGATATAAAGATCTCTAATTGCTGTTTACAAAATTTTTAAATTGTTATTTTAACAATTTATTATTAATTATTTCCAAATTTTCTCAGAAAGGAGGTAGAAATGTCTATTTTTTTGAATTTCGTAGGCTACGTCACTTATTATTGCATATATACTTAATACACTAATGGTTTAAACAATTCTCATTTGTTTAAACAATTTTTTGTAAAATAACGGTTAGAAATTGTATTTCTTCTGCAATTGACAGGAAAACTAGTTGATATAAAGATTACTAATTGCTGTTCACAAAATTTTAAAATTTTTTAAGCAATTTATTAGTATTCGCTTGCAAAATTTCTTCAAAAATTGTTGAAAACTGGCATGCAAGGTTTTCTTTTTCAAGAAACGTTGAAGAAACGTTATACCTAAATGTTATTTGGGGTCTTTCATTGTCAATATCTTTTGCCCTGGCCCCTTCGTAGATCCGCTTTCCCTCTCAAAAATTCCCAACCCATTATTCTTACCAGGTAATCTACTCGAGAGTGCTATTTTACAATCTAAGATGTGTAAAATTAAGTTTGAGGTCAAGTGCTCATCTCGTTATCGATGAAGTGAAAGTGTTTTGGGCTAATGCATGCCTTCCCGTACGAGACCAGCAACGTTGTGCGGAGAAACTGGAGACCTTATATGAAGAATTAAGAAATGTCCAGAAGAGTCAGGGTAAGACAGCAATAACACAACTGTGAAGAAGATTGGATTTTGAAGAAAAGATGAACTATCTTCTTGATATTGCTCCGAAAGACATAATGGAGAACACTGCAGACTCAAAAGAAACTGAAGAATTTCTTACAAATCAGAAGAAAAAAAAGCAGACGGATGTCTTTTTTCACTGCAACCGTACTCTTATACGGCTTCATCAGTATAAAAAGACAAGAACGCTTGGATGCTGAAGAAAATAGGAAGAAACGTGCCCGTGAAGAAGAAGAAGAAGAAGAAGAAGAAGAAGAAGAAAATGGTTTCATTTCATCACTCATAACTGTCTAACCATTTAATTATACTCGTTGAAATAATGTGTTTATGCTTTAATCAGTATAGATTTAACCTACTGAAATTTTTATATTTATACATTTAAAAAAATTTTTTAAACATTTTAAAAAAATGATACAACATCATTGTTCGTAGAACATAGAATTATTGCTTGTAAAGTAGTGTACATAAATCGAAGAGACTAGTCTGAAAAAGTAATAACAGTACATAAAACTGCATTACATATCATAAAATAACATAAAATTTAATCCATTTTAGAAACTCGAGTCGAATTTGCATCTTCTAGTAGCAGCGACAAACTGAATGTGACGATGATACCACTGGAAAGTGATGAGGAGTTCAATGCGTGCTCTTCTCCTGTAACGATGGATGAAGTCGAAATAGCTGACCCATCCAACGTCCAAACACCTTGCAAAACGCCAATTATGACTTCTAGACTTGCAGCAGCTCTTGATGCAGCAAAAATCAGTGACAGGCGAGCAGTTCACATTCTTTTAGCAGCTTCTAAATCTTTGGGCACTACTCTTTCATCTGCTATTGTAAGTATATCCTCTATTCGACGATTTCGCGAACAATCCAGGGTCAAGCACATGGAAAATATTTGAAACATTACTGAAAAGTTTCAAGGCAAAACAGTTACCATTCATTTTGACGGTAAATTACTTCCAGCTTTAACTGAGAAAGAAAAAGTAGATCGACTACCTGTAATTGTTTATGCTGAAGGGGAGGAATTGTTTCTTGTAGCTCCTCAAACTGATTCAGGCAGAAAAGACGAAGTTGATGCCGACTATGAAGCTACTTGCTGCGACACAACAGCTTCTAACACCGGAAAATACAATGGTGTATGTATTCTGTTGGAGAAAGCTGTAGGACGCGAACTTCTGGACTTTGCCTGTCGTCATCATGTAGCAGAAGTTGAACTGAAAGCAGCTTTCGAAGTCAAGTTCGGGAAAACAAGTAGTCCCATCGTGCCCTTCTTTAAGAAATTTCAAGATGTATGGACTACTATTGATGTGTCAAAATTTAAACCTGGAATAGAAGACCAGCTTGTGAGGGATGCACTAAAACATGAAACAGAAGAACTTCTTCGTTTTGCAATGGAGAATCTTAAGGGCAAGCACTGTAGAGAGGATTACCGAGAATTTTTGGAACTGGTAGTTATCTTTCTAGGAGGCAAACGCGTGGAGTGTTCCTTCGCATTCCAGGAGCAATGCATCAAACCAGGTGGATGTCTAAAGCTCTGCAACATGAAGATTTTTCTCTTTCGTGAAGTTTATCCATTGTCTCCCACGGACTTGGCTGCATGCCACTTTTTTTAGATAAAATCTACAAGGAAAGTTTGGTTTAATGCGCCTCTTGCTGCTAAAGCTCCAAATCAAGATTTGCAGCTGCTGAAAGATATTCATGCTTACAAAAAGCAAGACCCACAAATATCGCAGGTTGTTTTGAACAAACTGAGTGGACATCTGTGATACCCTGGTACCAGAAACTGCAGCACGGGCTATTTTGTGATTTTGCATTTTTTGGGTCATTTTTGGGGTTCCATAAAGGGGGGTTGGGGAAGTGAAAATGCTAATTATTCTAATGGTAATTATTCTTTGGACACTTCTCAAGAAATGCTGAAAATATTTCCATGCCAGCTTCAAATCCTGATTACTGAACCAAATTTTTCGAAAATCTGAGATTTCCACATGCTAATCCTTATGTAAACTTCAAGGGGGGAGGGAGGCACGTGTTAAAATAAAAATTTTGAAAAAAATAGGGCCTTATTTTTTCCGGGAAACTCACAAATTGGGAGGGATCGTTGCCCTATAGAAAAAAAGTGATTTTGGATCACCCTATCATATAATCATTACATTTTATAAATTGTGATCTTCAAATTTATACAGCATGTAATTATAAATATTTTTAAGAGTAAAATTTTCTCCACTGTTTTTTCAGCGCCCCTACGTACAATTTTTGAAACGAGCTCTAACATTCATCCACGCATAAACATGCAGTTTCTCATTCACGATTTGATCGTACATACAATTCTTACTTATGTACTATATTTTACACAGGGCCCAAAAAAACGCTAGGCCGAAATAACGGCGAGTCAATCTCTCTTCCTGATATAAACACGGTTCGCAACTTTTTTTACAGGAAACATATTTCTGATTAATTGTACGTGACAATTACGGTTGAGGATATATACATGCGTATATATTTATATATAGATATATTTATTTATGTGTATTTAGACTAAGCGTTAATCGTCTTACTTTGAATACCAGGATGAATCATCAAATTAATTTTTATTTTCTTAAAAATTAAAAATTTGCAAATTATAAATAATACCTCTCATTCCATGAATCAAAATTTGTCATACACTACAATTTTAAAGATAATTTAATTGAATTTGAAGAATTTGAATTAACATTAAACGAATTAACATAACGAATATTTAATAAACTTACTGCAAATAACTTTTGCATTGTTTCTTTTTGAGAAATTGATATAATTTCTTCTAAGAAAATAGTTTTAATTTTTTGAAAATCAAAAATGAAATAAAATTCTTGACGACCCATCCTATTAAATACTTCAGAATAAGAATGAGGCTTTTTTCTATTTATGATACACTGCTGGCATTTAATGTTAACACTAGAATATGTCAGTGCATGTGCTTCGAGCTTGTTGGTGTAAATCAATTTCTCATTTTCCTCTTTATAAACAAAAAAAAAAAATGATTTATTCACCAATGCTCGAAAAGACGGAAGAAAAGGATCATTTATGCTAGATAATCAGGGTAGAGAAAACAATATAGCCGTTCACGGATATGAAGGTAAAAAAAGTAATTTAATATTTAAAGTTTGGAAACATGAAAATTGCTTTCAATTATTTCACATGCAGAAAATAAATTCGGGCCAGATAAAAAAAGCGCGATTTCAAAGACTTCCGCCGTAATTATTATTCTTAATTCTTTTCGAAAATTTTTACAAACAGTGTAAAAGAATTATTCATATTTTATAATTAATTCAAGGACTTATTAATGCTCCGAATTTATATTATTGTTTTTAGAAAAAATGAATGAGAAAATGATATGAAAAAATACATGTGGTAACTTGCCATATATTATTTTAAAATGCGAAACTTGAAAAATAAATAACAGAGATAAATTTAGTAGAAAAACGTTTAATTACAGTCACAAAACTTTTTTAAAAAAGATATATGTTTTTTTTTGTACATAGATATTTTAATAAATGTCATCTTTAGACTGGATATTTTAAAATCGAAAAGCGAAATTATATAAGAAAATAAATTTACATTTTCGTATGTGATGTTAATATCCAAAATCCAAATTTAATTTTCGAATTCGGATACTTACAAATTTTTAATAATCTTTCAATTTCTATACTTTCCAACCATGAAAGCTTTAAATTTTTGGTATTTTCAAATTGAATACTGTGAAAATTGAAACTCCAGTCTTAATAAAATCGCTTTTAAATTGGAACTTTCGATTTTTAAACGTTTCAATAGAATTTTTAAAAAAATATTCTAAAGAAAGGAAAGCTTGAACTTTTCTATCATCGGAAAACAAAAAAAAGTCTGAAAAATCTGGAAATTAGAACTGTAATTAAAATAAAAGTTCTCTTTTTGGATGTAAAACAACTCCAGAAACAAAACAATTAAAGCAAAATATTTTACACGGAAGCCTCTAAGTAGATTGTCAGTAATCGGTGGAAGATTATTGTTCTTAGAGTTCCTAGAAACAGAATTAAGAATTCACAAAAATTTATTAAAGTAATATTTTTTATTTAGGAATGTAGAAACCCATTGACTGTATATTCATATTTTTAAAAGTTAACCCATTGTGGATCAACTTTAAAAAATATGAATGATTCGGGTCGGGTTAACCCGATAACCAATAACCCAACCAAAACTGAAAAAACCCGACTCGACGGGTTCTTTAAAAATTTGCACACACCCTTACGAATTTGCAAACTTTTCTTAATTTATCCCAATGATTCTCAATTTTCTTACTGCAACTCTAATTACAACAACTCCAATACGTAATAATTATCGATGATAACGACGCTTAATCAAAACTGCATATAAGTTATAATAAATAAAAGTGAATGAAATTAATTTTAATTTCCAGTCAAGAAATTTTTGAAGCACGTCTTTTCATCAGGATGAACATTTACATTTAAAGATGTACGTCTTCGAGTCTTATAATTTCGTTATCTTATTACAAACTTATTACAATATATAAATCTGTACAACGACTTTCACTGATTTGCTTAAAAAACATAGGTACGAGGTCTTCTAATGTAAAGCATTGCAAATAAAATAGGTTTTCTCTATTAGGTCACTGGTAATTCGATCCTTAAAAATTACTTAACTAATTATACTTTAAGCGGTTATTTAGCAAAGTGAATAAAAGGTGATAGCCTTCGTAGATAAGAATAAAATATGGAACTTCTACCATCTTGTTTTATAACTTTAACTTAGTGGGAGATTACAAGTTTATACAGAGGATTAGCTAATCAGTCTTGTATTTGAGGCTCATTATGTCTAGTTTCAACTGTATATAGCGTTGCTCGCATATTATCCATTTTTTCTTCGTCGCTTGAAATTCGTTCGATACTTTTTTTTTTATTACTTTAAACAGCTTTCAAAGGGGTCGACGTCATCAATCTTGGCTCTCATTGGGCTAAGACAGTCTACGTTCTCTCCTCCTCTACATGAAAGCATAATATGCCTCTGAACTTTGAACCTGACTTCCTGGAGCAAGAGACAAAACGATCGCTGCGTTAGCACCAAGTATTTTTAATTTACTTCATCATGTAATGCACTTGTTGCATCAGAAATGAAAAAGAAAGTTGCTCTCCGTCTGGAGATTACGAATAAAAATTCTCTGCAAGACTACAAAAGCCTTATTGCGCTACGATTTTCTCGGTTTGTACACTGGCTCCAAGAAACAGAATGGATATACACAGACAGATATTTTACATAGTGTGATTTTGCGATAACTTCACCTCATTGTACTTGAACCTTTGTTCGATTTCAACATCGCTCAAGTTCCAGTCTCAAATTACTTCCAACTTTATAACAGCATTTTTTTCTCAGTTGATCAAAATTTTTTGGGATCTAAATTAAAATATATTCCTTTTAAAACAATGAAATAATTCTAGGATTTTAATAAGTTTTATTAAAAATCCCGATTCCTCAGAATATCTTTTATGTATGAAGATTCAGTGTAAGGTTCAGTGTATTCTTAAAAGTAAGTCAAAATCGGTTAAATTTCGCATCCGGAGTTTCTTTTTAGTGAGCAAGACAATAAGAATAGTTTTTAAGAAATAATATCAATAAAAAAATTTGGCATTTAAATTTGTCTTCCTAAAAATTACTTTACCGGTGCTTTTGTTTTCAAATGGAGATCAAAATCAATTTTTAAATCTGCGAAATAAATGTTGTAAAAGTTGGAAGTATTCCCTTCCAAATTGGAAGTAATCGCTGAATGAATTGTTGAGGATTTGTCTCGTAAATAGTTTCTAAGTATATTGAAAAAGCTAAATAAAGCAAGGTGCTCTTCAAACACATTTGGTGGTAAAACATCTCATATAGTATTGCCGACTTGAAACTCTCGGACGATTTCTACTCCCGCAACAACAAAATTGAACACGTCAATTTTAAAAAGCACCGTACTTCTCAACTCATTCGCTGCGAGGGCATTGTGTGTGCAAGATGGTTCAGAATCAGTCGCTAAGACTCTAGAATCGTATGTACGTATAATACAGAATGATTAAGATGAGAATGCCTTGAGGAAGAACGCTATAGGATATATTTTCGATTTTCCGAAAAAGCCCAAACTAGTGAATTCGAGCGAAGGAGGGTCGTCAGCTACGATTGAAAACATTCTGAACCACCTCCGGGTACCAGAAGGCCGCTGTATATCATCTAGATTAATCAATAAATTAATTTAGATTCGCAATTTCGTTCGCAAAATGATCGCCAGTGTTTTCTTCCTCTCTTCAGTTGTCGACGTTCGATTGGACGAAATATACTTTCAAAAGATGGACGCCCTTCGAAGCAGCTCCATATTTTGGATTCTTAACACTTTTTCTGCCTCATTTAAATAGTTCGAGCGACGAGTATCGCGTCTGAGAAACCGGAGATGTAGTTTAGTTATGTTTTTACTTAAATTACAAATAATTAATCAAGTTCAATCTTTGATATAGACTTAAATACTACGTAGGTCAAGATGGTTGCCACGACATGCACACAAGAGACATTAATACTGTCCACTGATACTCGACTTGATAATAATTGTATTTGGTACGAGTTCGCGATTATACACTCGCAACGATCTGTGGACACGCATCGCGAATTTATAATGAAAACCTGTACACACGCAGCAAAGTTAACTCTAATCAGGGAGACGGAATTAAGACGCTTTTCTACACCCGTATAAGGAATAAGGAATATCGACTTCAATCGGAATCTTACTTTCGATTCGCGCTTTGCATTACGTCTAAAAGTGTAAAATGTACCTTACGTTCGTAGCTTAGATTTACTTAAAACTTTAATCCTCCCTGTTCACGTAAAAAAAGAAATAGTCCGAGTGCTTTTTTCTCTCATTTTCTTAAATCGTTTATACCCGGCGAAGCACCCTTTCACTATTTGAAGCACGTTTACGAGCAGTGACCTTGTAACCAGGGCAATAATTTTTTAGGACGCTTTGGAGAAAAAACTATGTGGTCGCGCCACCGATGTATCCGTTATTCAGTGTTTCAGTTCTGTTTACGTAATCAGACTGACATTTCTTCTCCTTACCACTGTCGTTGGACTCGATATCAATGGTGCCCAATGATGAAAAGTTCACTCGCAAGGAGTCTTTTTCCATCTTCACATTCAACGCGAGGATCTCTGGACTTCTATTCTCGTAATCAGGATCGACTCGAGGTGTTTTCGAGGGACTTGGACTGTCGAGAAATGACTTTTTCGCCGAATTTTGAGGACTTACGGACTTGGCCATTGAAGACTGACTCAAGTTTCCCTTGGAGGAACTCTTTTTTTGTGCGAACGGCGAGTTCTTAACTGATTTGACGCTGTCCTCTGCGAAAGGCAAATTCAACGTATCCTTACTTGAAGCTAATGAATCGACGGAAACTCCATCAAAGTCGTCGAAACCGGCTTTCAGTGGTACTTTGGAGGAATTTAGATCATGGAAATTCGACGTCTTCGAACCTTCACTGCAGGAATCCAATCCGTATCTTGGGGTTGAATTCTTCTTTAGACTGAGGGGCTCAAAGTCCGCGAAATCTCCAAAGTCTTGCCGCAGAGGAGAATCCTCCTCGATTTCAGCTTCCTCTTCTCGCAAGTCTTGTAGTGTGACCATTTCGAGGTCTCTGCAAAAATATGAATATAATTTGGAGGATGTGTATGTGTACGTGTGCATATACGTAAAGTGTAGATTTAATATTATATCTCTCACTGGCTTAATATTTATGCTATGTTGCTGAAACATTTTCTGCTACAAGCAATTCTAGAAAATGTCAGCTTTTTCTACCAAATCGGCAAAAGTTCTTAACTTGAGAGAGAGATTGGCTGCATGACTTATTAATAGCCAAAAACAATCTCGGAAATTCACAAACAAGATATTAAGTAATACGTAGATAACTCACTTGTCGTTCTGCAGCGAGTGTGCTGCATTTTGATTGCGTGCGTCGACGCCTTCTGAACTGTGATAAAAGCTAACTTTCTCAAAGGATTCCACGTCCACTTCGTGTAAAAGAATGGTCACAATATCGATAAAGGTGGGCCTTTTAGTCGCTTTATAATTCCATGTTCTTCTCATCATCACGTACAGAAAATCGGGACAGTTTTCTGGTCGTTCCATGACACCTCCGTCAATTACATATCGCAGTGTCTGAAAAATAAAAAGAAATTGAGAATAATTCTACACAAAAAGGGGTAATAAAATATGACTTTTAAAATTAAATACCTGATCATTTGATAAGCCTTGATAAGGCTGCAAAGCGAGAGTCACCATTTCCCACAAGACGACCCCGTAACTCCAAACGTCAGAAAAACTAGTGAAAACTCCATCTTTCAAGCTCTCTGGTGCCATCCATCTCACAGGTAAAAGACCCTTGCTTCCTTTCCTATAGTAGTCCGTTTCGTAGATGTCCCTTGTCATTCCAAAATCCCCGATCTTCACAGTCAGATCTTCAGCAACCATACAGTTACGTGCAGCCAGATCTCTGTGTACAAATTTTTTAGCAGCGAGATAAGCCATGCCATCGGCTATCTCGATTGCCATTCGCAATATTCGTTTTAAAGTCGGCGGTTGCATCGAATGATGATCCTCACATGAGCAACCTTCCTCCTCACATGGTCGGTGTTTTCTTAAATAAGTCTGGAGATTCCCATTCACCATCAGTTCCATAACAACCCAGGTTGGCAGACCTCGTGAAACAACTCCCAGCAATTTCACGACATGATGAGCGTTGAAAGCCCTGAAAAAAGGTCACAGTATGTATTAATTCTTAAATGATTAAATGTATAATAATATATAAATTTGGATTATAATTTAAAGTAAAATTTTACTCACTTCATTACCGACGCTTCATTTAAGAATTCGATTCGCTCCCGATCAGTTGCTTCTTCTTTTACAGTTTTAACGGCGCAAGGGACTGCTTGTTTGCCTTTAACGACATCGTAAGTTTTACCCTCGTAAACGGTGCCAAAATATCCACCACCGATTGGCGATTTTACTTCGACCTTTTCTCGAGGAATCTCCCATTCATCCGGAATGTAAACAGTGCTCACGTATTCTGGATTGACAGTTGCGATCAGTCTCATACTAGGAACATTTCGCATCAATTTTCGCTTACAAAAAACGGCAGTGCATCCTCCAAACACTAAGACAACAAACGTCGTGGCGACCCCGAAAAAAATCCAAAATCTTGCAATCGTATTGTACTCGGCGATGTAAACAATCTTCTCGTGTGTGTAATTCCCGTATCCTGCCAGACTCACTGCTCGAGCTTTGATTGTGTAATTTCCAGCTGAAAGATCTTTCAAGGTGTAGAATTTATGTTTTATAAAGTCTTTTCTCGTTAGGCAAATTGTTGTTGGTTTTATCTGAAAATAAAACATGCGTTTCACATGAAAAATTGTACAGAAGAGAAGTCTGAAAATGAAAAAGAAATTTTTTCTTTTTTTAAGATATTAAAAATATTATTCTTTCGAAAATAGAGAGATAGGGGAACATGTTTTCAAAAATGGGAGTTTTTGAAAAAGGTAAAATTATATAGAAAACAAAATTTCTGTGAAGCACCCTAGAAGATTTTGGAAGTCTAGACTCTTTGGGACTCTACCAAAAAAGCGATCAAAATTATTAGTGAAATCTAGTGGTATTAAAAATAATTTCGAATAACAATCTCATGATAGTTTTAATGTTGTATATTTTTTCGGATATCTTTTAAATCTTATTAAATTCCAAGTATACTTCCAAGTATATATTCCAAGTATATCTTATGAAATTCCAAGTATACTCACATTTTGTATTTCTCTGTTCTTGTATTCAATTTGATAAGTAACAATAAGACCATTTGGCTTTGGCGGTTCGTCCCACTCAAGTTTAACTTCAGGAGAAGGAAGACTAGCATTGTCTTTATTAGTAGTTGATGTAACTTTGAAAGAGTCTGCTGGAATATCATCCGCGCAATCCAGAGCCATTGTTCGGTAGGTCTTCATACTTTTAGTGGAACAATATTCGTTCATATGACGGTCGGCTGGCGTTATTTCTCGACAAGCCTGAATCTCGATATTGTATACTGTAAAATGTCGCAATGAGTTTATGACGAAAGTAATAGGACCGGTAGTGTAATTAGTAGTAGGAATCCTCCTTTCGAATTTTAGTATTTTTCCATCCTCTACTTCGTCAGGTGGTATTATTTCTTCCTTTAAGATGGTTGAATTTTTGCTGAAGGCATCTTTCGAGCCTTTCTTTGAACCTTTTTGTACAGCATCTTTAACCTTTAAAGGAAAGCATAATAGGTACAACAGTGGGACCTCGTTCGTGTCGCAGACTTGGGACCGTGAACCTCGTTCGTGTCTCAAACGTCACTTCCGGTCGTTTCAGGGGCGTACTTAGACGTACGTACCGCGATTGATTCTAATGTACCACGAGTATCTCTGCTAAACACAGCACTCGAGCGAGGTTTTGAGGGGTCACGTGACCACGACACGAAGGCGACTGCGACACGAACGAGGTCCTACTGTATGTTTTTCACTTTATAGATTAAATAAAGTATTTTAAATTAAATATTTAAATAATTAAGTTTTTATATTTAAAACAGCTTTTATATTGAAAAAAGTCTTTCAAACAAGGAGAAACTTTTACCTGAATTTCACTAGAAACACTCCGTCTTTTTATTGAAATTATTTTTTTGAAAACCTCCTCCTCCTTCTTTAAGTCTCGTCGTCTACGTGAATTTGATCTCTTGACGTAAACTTGATTGTGCAAAGCATCTTCGAAGGCAATAGAACTCGTAGCATCTTTTTCTCGTGTGGACGAGTCAACTTCTCGACTCGGACAATCACAGGTATCAGTTTCTGGTTCGCTGACACTCTGCTTGTCTGCTTCAACTTTTCTATTCGCTTCATCTATCAACACCGCCTTTGACGGCCTTTTCTCAGGAGCCGATAATGCTATAAAGAAATAGATTCGATACTTCTAACTATCATTAAACGTCGTAAAATTAAAAATGGAAATAACAATAAAAACAACTCCAGGACAACTTACGTTCGTCGCAGTAATTCCTTTGTTCCAAAAAATGTGAATCGTCTGGTTCATAGCGACCAATAATCCGATAATGAGTCAAATTTCCATTCTTTTCAACTGGTGGATGCCAAGTAATAATCAAAACATCACTATCATTACTATACGTCGAAAGTTTTTGTGGCACACTTGGAGCACCAGGAAGAGTCGTGAAATACGTGATTTCGCTCTGAGCGCCTGATCTCTCAGTGGCGATGGTATACGTCTTGATATAGAAAGCGTACTGAGTGTAGGGCTTCAGCTTCGTCAGGATGTGTGTTAAAGGCAGTTGAGAATCATTGAAATTTTTGAAGCCTCCAGAAAGAGTCTCGCTTGGCGGTGCGTCATCAACCTTCCATCCATCACCTCCACAAGCATCTCTCCCATCATACATAGTGACATTCTGAAAAGGAGCTTCTATAAAATATACCACGTATCCTAGAAGAGTTCTAGGATCGTGATGCTCAAACGGAGTCCAAGCTATCAAAGCTGCATTGGAAGTTTTCTTTTCTATCCTCACTAGTAGATTTGTAACATTACAGGCACTTTTGTCACCATTGCTGTTGGATGCCACTTCAAGTTCTGTGAAGGGTTCTAACTTGGCAACTTCCCGGAGCTTCTGAATCTTTTGCAAGCAGAGTTTGGGATTGAAATGGAAAAAGACCTTGCCTGGCGAAATATTTTTATGGAGAATCTTGATAGTTTTATTTAATCCCCAATCCCAAAGTTCCTGGAGATTCTGATTGTCGAGAACGATGAGCGATTTTTCATTATCGACAACATTGCCACGAATGATCTTCAGATTTTTGAGGAAGTTGAGCGAAATTAGGGGAAAGCTACGGACAATTTTTAGGTAGCCGTCGATCTCCTCAATCATGCTGAGACTGTCTTCCATTTCCTTGACAATGTTCTTGCCTCCGCGTATTTGGATTTCCAAACTGCCAATTATGTGGGTGCAGCCTCGGAGTTTTTGAGCAGACGCTATACTGTCGATACTAGCACCGCTGCATTCTTTCTGACAAGGGCCGATACATTTTTTGCAAGTCGTCAAATTGTTAGATTCGTCGTCCATGTAACCAACGGGACAGTCAAGCCGGCAGACGTTCTGAAATGGCTTGTAGGGATAGTCCTTGTTAATATTCAAGGCCTCCCGTGGTTTTCTCATAGATCTACATTGATTTTCTCCGATGCATCTGCGATTCATAAAAGCGTATGTAGAATCTGGACAACGTTCCACACACGTATTTCCTATCAAGACGTTTCTGCAAACCGTACAGTCACTGGCAGTAGGTCCCGTGCAACTTCCTAGACAGTCACGGTGGCAGCACTCGCCTCTTGAAGTGCAAGTTACCCCTTCACAAGATTCACAAACTGAAAAAGATAAACAAATTTTTTTTAAATTATAAAAATTCTTTTTATGAATTAAATTGCACGCTTGGTTAGGCAAATTGGAAAATGGAAGCTTCAAAGTTATGAATTGAGTGGAGGGAATGGAGTAATTTTAAAGCTATTTTCTTTAAGCAAAGACATCAATAAGAATAAAAGCTATTTGACTACATATTTATAAGCATTTTCTTATACCTAAAGAGTTTACAAACAAAACACAAGGCTTTCAATTCTCATTGCAGTTCTAATCTCACAATAAGAACTGAAATGAAAAAGAAATCAATTCTTGTAGCAATTTTCATTTAAGACAAAGTTTCTTGTTAAAAAGCAATTTTTAAGTAAACAAGAAAAGTTACCAACCAGGGAAAACTATTGAAATTGTCAAGGAGAAATTTATCGTATTTTTGGTTTTCATCATCTTACACTCAAAAAAATGTCTGGTTAAATTAACCAGAATTCTGGTTAAATATGCCATTACTATCTTTTCTGGTTAGAGTAACCAGAATTCTGGTTAAACTAACCAGAAATTCTGATAAAAACAAACAGAATTCTTATTACTTTAACCAGAAAAAATAGTGAGGGCATATTCAATCAGAATTCTGGTTAATTTAACCAGAAATTTTTTTGAGTGTAGGAATGTATTTAAAATTATGGAAAACAACGATTTCTTGAAAAGTGTTTCGAGCGTTTCGAGGCTTCAAGATTCTTAGGATAGTAGGATAGTTAAAAATTGTGTAAAGCTTGCAAAATCTTTCACTTTCGAGAAAGCACCAGTTTTTAAAACATTTTTTATCACCAATTATCTATCTACTATCAAGAAATTAATTGTTCTGATTTCTGAGTTTCTAGCCTGTACCTACAATATTTTTAAAAATTTAAAAGATTTCTTTAAAAAATATAATTATAGAATTATTTGCTATATTTTTGTACATTTTATAAAATCAAAGAAACTGAAATTCATCAAAGATAGCAAAGTTTCTGATCAGAAATCGTTCTATGGGACGGTATTTTGTATTCTTATGAGTGTTTCTAGTGAATTTAAAAGAAATTGTGGAACGAGCAGAATTTCATGAAAATTTCTTCATTATAAAACGGTACTTCTTATTAAGTTGAAATAAATTCTATATAAAGTGTATA